>APFE030943484.1:0-42622 GCA_000404065.3 Pinus taeda | reverse complement strand
GGGAAAGAGGGATCAGGTCCCGAAGGGTGGGAGGGAGAGACTGGAGGGTCCAAAGGGGTCTTCTGGGGAGCTTCAGGAGGGGGGTTGGATTTTTTTCTTTTGACTGTTTCCCAGGCTTCTTCTGTGTTCACTGCATTAATATTTGTTTCTATAGACTTATTTTTGCTACATCTATTTGCGAAATGCCCATATTCATGACATACCTTGCACTTGAAGGGCAGCTGCTTGTAGTCCACTTGCTGAATGTGTGTCCATTGATCTACTTTCAGTTTGATAGCTTCTGGGAGACCTTTCCCAAGGTCGACTTCCACACAGATCTGGGCGCATGCATGCATGTTCTCCTTGGGCTCTGATCTGTCAATAAATTTTCCAACCGCGTTCCCGATGGCTTTAACCGACTCGTCCCCCCAGCAATGGAGAGGCAGGGGGGGGAGGCGAACCCAGACCGGGACGGCATTGGGGACATCCATCTCGGGGTCGAAATCTGGCGTCCATCTGTTGAGGTAGAGGCCTCTAGTATCCATGAAATACGGTCCGTTGCGGAAGATTAGGTTGCGATCTTCCACCGATTCGAAGAGGAAGGTAAAAAAACCCCTACCACAGAATCTGATCGCGATCTTTCCCTGAACCATTTGGTTCCAGTTTCTTTCCACCCAGCGAAGAACCGTGCGGGGAGAAGGCCATAGGCCCGTAAACTGGCCAACCAGGCCCCGTTCAGCTAGTGCAACTGCCGCTCGTCTTGGAAGAGCAGGAGGGAGCGAAACTTCAGGGATTTCATCCAGCTTTTTGACAAATTTTGAGACAGAGGGGCGGATTTTCTCCGAAGCATTCTCAGGAATGAGTGAGGCAAAAGATTTCTCGAGGTCCTCAGGATCCTGGAGAGGGGAAGTCATAATGGGAGGTCTGAGAGAGGCAAAGGGGAGTCAGGAAAGCGAAAAGGGCAGGAGGCCCAGCGGAAAAGAAGGGCGGGGGAGATCGAGCCCAGCAGCCAGGGCTGCCAGGCACAGGGCGGCGGAGGTCAACCCAGCAGCAGAGCTGCCAGGCGCAACACCCACAGAGGGTCCGAAGCGAGGGCGGGGGAGCGCGGGCTCAGCAGCGCTATGTCTCAGAGAACGCCTTGTCGAATATATTAATCCTAATATATATGTACTAATATATTAATACATAGAAAGTTGCAAGATACATTAATCCCAAATGATATATTGTAGCAATAATAATAACATCAATAGAATTTGTAATGTTTTTCTGAAATAATTTTTGTAGTATTAATATCAAATGATGTTGAGTAATGAAACGCCATAGGATATAAAGAAGATCATTGTTTTAATGCCAAGAGAAAAGGATATAACATTTTTCCAATTAATTCATATGCACTAACAATAGTAATTATCTACATCCCTCTCACCTGCACTGCCTCTTTGTTTCCTACCATCTTTGTTTGTGTTGAATTTTCCTATCAATAATCATGACTTCGTTCTCATGGTCATTACCCTTTTCTGCGATACCTTCCCTACTGACATTCATTCCCTTGGTATTACAAATAGTTATTCTTTTGATCACTCAACTCTCTTTGGGATGTCATCCTCTGATTGAAATGTTTGTTTAGTTTTTTAGTTTTGTTTAGAGCTAGTGATCAATTCACACAATGTAAATCAATTCTTGATTTTTAGGGTTTGCATTTTATTTTTATGTGCAACTATTTAACATATTAGTCTTGGTAACACCTCTTTCAATGGTATGCGTTGGTGATTTCTGAATATTATACTTTTGCATATTGCTTATTCCTTTTAATTCAAAGGTCGTTCCTTTCAAAGTGTTGCATGTTTGTAATGTGTTTTCCCTTTGCAAGACATTGTTGTATTGTGGTCTTCATCACATTGGATATGTCATGCTAACCAAACCATTTTATCATTACTTGAAAACGATATTTAACGAATAATTTTCACTGCATTTGATAGTATTTTCTGCCGACGCATTTGATATTTCATTGCCTACATTTTATTTTTGAGTATGCCTCTACCAATGTGTTTGGTTTTGAATGAAGCATTTATTTGTCTTTGTCTTAGTAATTTACATGTGGTCATTTTTTAGGCTATGCTTGTTATTTTATGAGGCATTGGCCTCATTGGACTAACATTTGATTATTTCCAAGCATATTGTTGAAGAACTTAATGGCCTTCTTCATTTGATAACAAATTCACTTCAACACTTTTTACATTCATCATTTGTATACATGAGTATAGGTTAGAAATATAGCATCAAGAGATATAGCATTCAATTCTTTGTAATCATAATAGCATAGTTGAAGGATTTAGAGGAATCCTAGTGATGCATTGAAATGTTATATATATATATATTATATAATATATATATATTATATATATATATATATATAACCAAATGCTTGCTCCTTTTTGTTTATGATGAATCAGATGCATACTTCTTATATGGATTTTGATTTGAATGCAACAATGTAGTTTGAACAAATGCTAGCCTTCTGATCATAGAACCAATTTGATGGTTTTATTCATGATAGAAATTGACTCAACATTGTGCTTTGGATTTATCTCTAGTTTTGACTCTTTGTGATAGTTTAGATGTTGGACAGAAACTAGATGTCTTCATATGAATATATCTCCTGCATGTATGTGTCTTCATTTAGACGTTGCGAATAATATGGTTCAGATGTCGATCTCATGGTACTTCATGATGAAGGCTTCAAGAAACCATACACGACACTTATTTATGTATACAATTTCCTCATTTTGGCTTTGTGTCACCGCATTTGCTCTCACTATGCATATTCGATGAGATCTCTAGATTTTCTTTCTTCGTAGATAAGAGAATATCAGCTAAATACATGTTCGAAGAGATATTTGGATTTTATTTCTTCATAGATCAGATAATATCAGTTGAATACATGACTAACATAACATACTTTGATGCATAGGACATATATATTCAGATTCGTCAGAAGCTGAAGAATTTTGATAGTTTTTAATGATGCAAATATACATTGGGCTAGTCTCATTTTCAATGTGTTTTGACAAGATATTCAAATATTAAACTAGATTATGTACATTTGAGAATGTTTATTTACATGATATATATACATTTTTCCTTAAACATTCTGTATCGAAGAATGAACCTCTGAATGATAAACCTAATTGACATTGTCATTTCATAAAGAAGATGGTTTGATATTGTAGTTGTAGGTTGGACCTTTGTTCCTGTTGCTTCTCGACTACTTTATAATCTTGACAACTAATCATTATTTCTCTTCTTTAATCCTTGTTTCTCCTATAGAGTCTCCCCCTCAGATAGTGCATTCCTTTTCAAATTCCCTACAATATTTGAGGCTCTTCTTTTGAAGTTAAACTAGTGAGAAGTGGTACTTTATATGGATATGTTTAGTCTTTGAATGAAGCATTAGATTTTTTGAAATGCTTATTGCACTTAATAGATATAAGTTCTATTTCAATTATTGTCACAGTTACATAAGAAAAAAATGTAGAAGGAAAAAGGATTGGATTTTATTTGAGAGATAGCATCCCCATGTATTTTTTAGCAGATCTTAATGAAAATAGTATTCATGAGCATTTACATAAATTCTTGTGTTGTAATTCCCTATCCGTCTTTTGCTTTGTTTTATATTTCCTCATGTTTGAAAAACTAAGTGTATGAAATTGGGATTCATATTTTATGCTCCTGTTTCTTTATTTCTCAGGCACTAATAATTGTTGTTCACTTAACCCTTACACTAATTTATTTCATCTTCCTCTAAATTACTTAAGTGTCAAAGGAATTACGGCTACCCTGCTTTTGTGTTTTTCTCATTGAAACTATAATTATATAAAGCCTAATTGGGTTAGACTCCATGCCCAATGGTGGAACTTTCACATAGTCTAACCAAATTTCAGTCATTTTTAGATCACTCTTTTGTTGGTCTTGTGTTGCTTTAACATTCTATTGAATTCTCCGTACAATTTGTTCCATTTCCTGCAATAATTTTGGCCCCATAATCAATATGTCCTATGGTTGACTCCAAGTGAGGGGTGTATGGCATTTCCTACCATACAAAGCCTCAAAGGGGCTCATTTTAATAGAGATTTGATAGTTGTTATTATATGCAAATTCAGCTAAATGTAGGAATTGATGGGTGTGACTTTTTACCTATTTTTTGCACCTTCTTACCCCAGTTTTGATCCTCTTATCCTCCAGGCCCATGAAATTGGACATGATCAATGACTATTTTTCTCATTGATATAACTTATTCCATTGTCATGTTATATTTCCATGTTTTGTTGAATAATATGATACTTTATTCCTTTTTGTGGCTAACTGGGGTGAGCATTGGAGGAGTATTTTGGTAGCTCTTCTCCTTGTTAGGTGTTGCTCACGGGAACAAGGTTATGGAGTAAACAGGTAGTGATGATCGATTTTAGAGCAAGGTAGAGCAATTCGTTGTTACACCCTATATGTTGTTACAGGTTGCTATTACAGCTTGTTGTTACACGTTGAATGTTGTTATAGACTATTGTTACACCACGTTCTGATACAAAGGACCATAGTTACACCAAGGGTGTTGTTACCAGTGATTGTCATTATATCCCAAACCACTATTCAACTGCAGGATGTTGTTGCACTGGAGATATCAAATTTGTGGGTACTATTCCACACAACAGTTGTCAAGTGTTAAGATTTGTTTATTTTAGAAGCAATAGACCCAAGTGGTTGCAATCTTAACCAATGTATCTTAGAAGTATTTGTGTTTAGAAATAGGTTGAAACTACTTTTATTTTTTATCATCATGAGAATCGTGAGAGTCTCATGACTAATCTATTCCTAATTTCAGACATGTAATAATTATAAAAGGAACTCAATTCCCCATGTACAAGGACGACATATAGAAAATCACTATTACTCAGCTCTTGTAACTCTGAATTATTTTTAATATTAAAATCACTACGGTGATACTGCTCTTCATTTGATTCGTTAACTAATTGTGTGTTATTCCTGTGCCCCTAATAGGGAGGAAGGGCCCTCCTCTTTAGTAGGGACTACAGTAGTAGTAGTGTACATTATTGTTTCTTTTATTGTCATATGGTTATCTGTTGTTGTTGTACAAATTGTGAAATACATCCGCTTCTATTCCAGATTATATTATGTTGTTAAACTAGTTTGATTAAACAGAATGATAGTGACCAAATGGGTAGTCATTAGTTTACTGTGTGGCAGACCTTTACTCTGGTAATTGTGAAGTGTGATTTCAATTCTGTGGAGTGTTTTAATTTCTGCATGAATGAGTTAATTTTTGCAATTGATTCAACGACATCTTTTATTGTTCTTTCAATTTTTCATTCTTTGGTTGTAGTGTATCGACACATATAGTGTGAACTCCATTGAAACAACAAGACCTACCCTAGGTTGACAATTAAATCTTGCAGTCTCTGTCAATTAGGATTGATTAAAACAACACTATATTTTGTCGTCATTGTCGGGGATGGCACTTGATGAGACAGTCAACCAAGTTGTTTGTTTGATGATAGAGTGTTCCTAGTCCACAAACATTGGGCGGTAAGACGAGAGGTAAGAACTCGCACATCGCTCTAACATACCTAAGTGGGCTCACCGTTGTGATCAATAGGGCACTTAGGGTGTGGAATTTTGGTTTTTTTTAAGTGTGTCTTCAACTCTTCAGTTGTTTGGCGATAAGACGAGAGGTAAGAACCTGTGCATCGCTCTAAGATACCTGAGTGGGCTCACCACTGTCGAGGACTGAGACACTTAGAGTGTGAATCAATACACATATTGTCCATGTGTGCAACTATAGGAACTATATAAATACCAAAACTACCCCCACTCTAATTAGTCACAGGAAAAATGGGTTGTAAAAAGGAAAGGAAGAGTGTAGATTTGGGAAGGAAAACATTTATCTAGGAACTAATCTCTAAGGAAGAAAAATAAAAATCAAGATCTCAAAGGGACGCAAGAAAAACAGGCCCACAAAAATTCGTTACTCCCATAACAAGGATAGAAACCTTTGATTCCTCTGTCTCGGGACCATGTCATTCTAAAGCTAGCACCCACACTCCCAGGATTAAGCATCCAAATCAGGAAGAGTAGGAGGAAGCTAGTATCTAGAACTTTAGGACCGAGGGACAAGGGGAAACTGGGGGGGACATCAAAAACCTAAGGCAGGAGAGCACCTATTGGTTTATCAATATCTAGATTCAGGTAATGTAGTGAAACATTTGGCCCTGGAGTTACCTGAGCCATCAAATCCACCTGCAAGTCTATCACAAGAGCAGTTTGAAGAATGTCTGTTACAGTAAGGGTTAGAAGGATTAGCCATGGGGAACAACAATGACAACAATGCTAAAATAAATGCTACTATTATCACATATGAGTTCCCAATTGGGGATATCAGAGGCGAAGTTCCTATGAAAAATATTCCTCTATCATCCTTACCATACTTCCAAGGGATGATTGTGGAAGACTTGGACACCTTCTTATTTGAATTTGATGCCTTATGCAAGAGTTATGACTACATAATGAAACTATTTCCTACTGCATTTAAAGGATCAGCCTTGAGATGGTTCATGGGATTGGGCTTCACTTCTATTCAAAGATGGAGCGATATGAAGGAGACATTCCTATCAAAGTACCAAGACTATTGTAGAACCAGGGACTTAAGAGACGAAGTATTCAGAATGACACAGGAGGATAAGAACCTGAAAGACTATGTAGAGCAGTTCCACTATAATTTCTAGAGATCTAGACACAGCGATTTAGACCATGAGATCTTGAAGACCATATTTATCAGAGGAATGAGGGATGACTGCCTTGATACCCTGGACCTACTAGGAAAACGGGACATATCCTAGGAACCATTCGCTGAAATCGTAAAGCTTTGTCTAAGATGCTCTAGTGGATCGTCTAAGGCGAGAAACACAATTCGAGATGCCTCTGCCTGAATACAAAAAAAATTGTAGGCAGAGGAGTAACCAGAGTAGAGATCGGGAATTTGTTTGAAAATTTCAAGACCAATGTCCTCAATACTCTATCTACCCAGATAACGACAACGCGGATCAAGAAAACACAAGCAAAGGTTGATACACCTCTAGCTGTGTTCTATCCAAATTTTTGGAAGAAACATCCCTTAAGGGAATGTGAATTGAATAACATCACCTTGTGTAATATTTGTGAGTTGGAACATTCGACCAGTCAATGTCCAGAGCTTCCTAGTCTAAATATGGTACTTAGATATTCAAGCAAAGAGGTGTAGTCCTCTTATTTCATAGCACCAAGGAGACCATGGCAACCACGGCCTCCAGGTATGTCTCTACATTTTTCCTCTTTCAATTCATGGAACAATGCATATAATACTCAACAATATCCATGGAAATATCCTGCTCCTTCTTTAGCGCGGTTTCCTTCACCCTGGAACCAATGGTCTCCATCTCCCTATATCCAATATCCTCCATCTCAATCATACCCGTGGAACCATAACTGGAGAGGAAATGCCTAGAATACAGCGTTACCTGGATTACCAATGCAGTAACAGCTACAATTAGCTCCTTTCTAAACTCTTGTTCTTAAACCGCCTGTGCGACCCCAACTACCTGTGCAAACTAACCCAAACCTGAACAATAAAGAAGCTCAGGGCATAGAGACTTTGAATACCTTCCAGACCTACCTTATTACCCCCGTGGGACTTAATGAAATTCAATTATGATCTAGTAAGGTAATTAAACCAAATCACTCCCCTATCATTACTGAGGAGGAATGTGAACCTTCCAAAGGAGATACCATAGGCTCTGAGGTGGTTGTTGCACCTATAATAGCCGATACATAGCAAATTGTTACGTTTATAATAGCCAACCCACGAAGGATTGTTACTCCTATAGCAAACAACTCAGGAAAGGCTAATACACCTGTAACAGTCAACTCGACTGATATAACTCAGAATCCTCTGTATCCTTAGAGATTTGTTTATCCTAGAATGACCTCACAGCCCGAATATGATTTGCATAGGGAGTCGCAGAATTTGCATGTATGAATTCCTCTGCTACAAGCTCTTAAAGAAGAACCTATTTATGCTAAAACAGTACGAGACTTATGCATCAAGAAACCTGGGAGGAAGCCTAAAGACCCTGCTACGATACATGTGATGGGGAAATTATCCGAATTAATATATGCTCAACCTCTTCTAACTTAGTATAATGATCCAGGAAACCCTATAGTTACTATCTACATTAATGATTATCCCATAACTAACACATTGATTGATCTTGGGGCTTCCATTAATGTGATGACAAAGGACCTCTTTACCACCCTAGAGCTACATGGGCTTAGACATACACCTATTGTACTTGAATTAGCAAACATGTCTCGTGTTAAACCCGAGGTTGTGTTAGAGGACATAGTAATTATAATAACTTCCCGGAGGTATCCGGCTGACTTTCTTATCTTACAACCCAAATCCAACTTGGCGGGACATCCTTTGATATTAGGGAGACGTTGGCTAGCCACTACAAATGCATTTATAGGCTGCAAATATGGATCTATAGTGATCTCAGATGGCCAGGCTACAAAGAATATTAATCTTTACCCACCAAAACCTATGGATTTATATAACCCTTGGTGGGATGAGTTTGAACCCGAATCGGATCTTTCCCTACCGCTCCTCACTCTAGGGAAAGCCCAGTTCTTCAAGGATGAGACAGAAGATGAAAACATTAATGGTTTTATTAGTAACTCGCTTTATGTCACTTCCATTAAAAATTCAAATGAGGAAGAGGAGGTAGAAGATATAGATTTTGAACAAATGAGAACCACTCTGAATGTTGATAGCAGTCTAATTGAAATAGAACCAAGAAAGTTTTTGAACATTAACCCCAACTTGACTGCTGAGAAAAACCAATTGTTGTTACAATTGTTACAAAAATACAAAAAGGAATTTGCATGGGACTATACGGATATGAAAGGGATCCACCCTAACCTGTGCACTCACCGTATTTATTTGAAGGATGGTTGCAAACCAGTCAGACAACCGCAATGTCGCATGAACCCTGCACTGAAGGAGGTGGTGAAGGAAGAACTACAAAAACTCTTGACTGCTAACTTTATTTATTTGATATCTGACAGTCAGTGGGTGTCTCCCTTGTCATTGTTCCTAAGAATAATGGCAACCGGAGAGTCTGCGTGGATTACAGAGAACTCAATAAGGCCACTCAAAAGGACCATTTTCCTTTACCATTTATAGATCAAATCCTTGACACTCATTCTGGAAAAAAATAAAAATAAAAAATAAAAAATAATTCATTTCTAGATGGGTTTAGTGGCTACAACCAGATATAGATTGCCCCAGTGGATCAAGATAAAATGACCTTTACTTTCCCTTGGGGAACTTTCACATACAGAGTACTCCCTTTTTTACTGTACAATGCGCCAGCAACCTTTCATAGGGAAATACAGGGAAATTTTTTTAATTTGTTGAATGACTTCCTTGAAATCTTCATGGATGATTTTACACCTTATGGAGATGCTTTTCAAACAACATTAGCTATTTTAGAAAAAGTGTTGGAATGTTGTGTACAAACTAATGTTGCTTTGAGCACTGAAAAATGTCACATGATGATGACTGAAGGGATCATGCTAGGACACTACATTTCTACTAACAGGATCTAGGTAGACCCTGCTAAAATAGAGGTAATTGTGAAAATTCCAACTCCCAAGATGCAAAAAGAGGTACGTAGTTTCTTGGGGCATGAAGGGTATTATAGGAGATTTATGGAAAAAAATCAAAAATTGCATCACCATTATTTTCTTTTCTCATGAAGGATGTCAACTTTTTGTAGACAGGAAAGTGTGAGCAGGCCTTTTTGAAGATGAAATGTTGTGTATCAGCTACTCTGGTCTTATGAGGATCTAATTGGGAACTGTCATTTCACATAGTTATAGATGCATATTATATTGTTTTAGGTGTTATTTTGGGCCAACTGGAGGACAGGAAACACTATGCTATTTACTACATAAGCAAAAATCTAACTCTGGCTGAGCTCAACTACATAGTGACCGAGAAGGAATTCTTAGCAGTCGTGCATGCCATCAATAAAATTCTGACATTATATCACTGGGTATCAAGTATTTGTATACACTTACCACTCTACCGTTCGTTTCTTAATGAATAAGCCAATTACAATTGGTAGAATTCCACACTGGTTAGTTTTGTTAGAGGAATTTGATATCACAATTGTCGATAAACCTGGAAAAGATAATGTAGTAGCTAATTTCCTTTCTAGGTTAACTATTGATGATAATTGCATTCCTACCGAGGATTCTTTCCCTGATGAATATATTTTTACTATTTCTACTTACTCACCTTGGTATGTAGATATAGCCAATTATCTTGTTGTAGGGAAGTTTCCACAATATTTGTCCTCCAAGGAGAAGAGAAAGATCATACATCAAAGTGCTACCTATACCTGGATAGATGGGAATCTCTATCACACTAGACCAGATTTACAGATCAGGCATTGTGTTAGATGAGATCTTTGACATCCTTAAGGCCTGTCACGAGAAACCTTGTGGAGGGCACTTCACAGACAAGTGGATAGGGTACAAAGTCCTTTCGACATGGTATTATTGGCCAACAATATTTTAGGATGCCAACAAGTTTGTGAAAGGATGTGATAGTTTCCAAAGGATGGACCAACCACTGTAATCAGATGAGACGTTGTTACAACCCCAAATCGTCTTAGAACCTTTTAATAAATGGGCCCTAGATTTTGTGGGACCAATTAATACTTCATCTAGAGAGAAATATTACATTTTGATCTACACTAACTATGTCACAAAATGGATCGAGGAAAAGGCACTAACCAGAGACACATAGCAAGTTGTTTCAGACTTTATGTTTGAATACATCTTTGTCTAATTTGGTATGCCAAGGGAGATAGTCACAGATGGAGGGCCCCAATTTACATCCCATATGATCCAGAAGTTGGTTGAAAAATATAAAATCCATCATAGAATCATAACACCTTATCATCCACAAGCAAATGGCCAAGTGAAAAGCACTAACACAGTCATTGAGGGGATCCTTACCAAGACCGTGGCCAGTCGCTGAAGGAATTGGGCTAACAAACTTCCAGAAGTGGTGTGGGCATATAGGACTACATGGAGGAATACCACAGATTCTCACCATATGAACATGTGTATGGTAAAAATCCCTTATTCCCTATTGAGTCAGAAATCAAGACACTGAGAATAGCATTACAGGTAAATTTGGATCTGGCTATAGCACAAAAGCAGATATTCAACTAGCTCAATGAATTGGAGGAGAAACAACTAGCTATTATCCAACAAACAAAGATTTTCCAGCATTAGAGAGTTAAGTGGCATGACAGATTCATCAAAAAGAAGAAGTTCCAAAAAGGAGTATGGGCTCTCTAATATGACTCAAGATTCAAAGACTTATGGGTAAGCTCTCCACCAGATGGTTAGGTCCCTATGAGGTAGATGCAATGTTTGACAATGGAACTGTAAATTTGGTTACCATTAATAGTGCGAGGACACCATTGCTTGCAAATGGGCACCATCTTCAGTTATATCACCAACCTGCTTCAAGGGATTCATTTGTTAACAGTGTCACAAATTCGGATCTTCAGATTACACAAACAGGGGAAAGCCCCCTTGTGCTACCAAATTTTTAATTTTTCAATAAGTGTAACAAATGAAAACCAACCAATGTTGGTGGCTATTGCACCTTAAAACTTAGAAGAAGAAAAAAAACATAATAAAACAATTTGGCTGTGAAAACCTTTTTCGGGCGTAGATAGACAATTTGTGTAGCAGTTGAAAATCACTTTGTGGCAACTGTTACAAACTCTGTAACAGCATTTGTTATTTCAAGCATACCCTACAATAATGTTGTTACATGACCTTTTTCTTTTATTTTTTATATTTTGTGAAAATTAATAAAACATAATAGTCATCTTGGTTGTTACATTTGTAACAGCCAATGACTTCTAAAGATAATCCGAGTAAATTATTTATTGCAACAAATAGCAAGCATCATTATGGTTCGGGAAACAATTGTTGTGACCGCCGAAGTTAAGTTCGTTCACCTCGCCAACAACGTCTTCTCCCCACGTCACCCAGGTACATTATACAAAGGTAATATCATTATATGCTTTTATTCAGTAAATGTGGCAATTTAACACAATATCCCTTTTGACGACCGAGGTTGGTTGTCACATTTAAGCCACCGAGGGGGGAATTATGTTGCAACATGACCTTTTCATGACTTGTGGATATTTCAAAACCACAATTAAAACATGGCGATCTGGTAATGATTATCACTTAATGAATGATCATACCAAAAAAGGGAAGTGTACCTCCGACAAAACCTCCCATAACCTAGCATTAATAAGGTAACATTACTGCATAATACAAACCATGATTGCAAATATTAATTTGAAATTCTCACCCACGCCACCCCACCATTTACCCCTATTGGAGCATTTCATCCCCATTCAGATTGCTCAGAGAAGTGGAAAAGAACAGTTGTAGGCTGAAACAGCTGAGTAGTGTGTCGACTGCTCCAAAACTTCTAAAGGAGGGAAAAAGGAAGGAGAATAGCATTGAATTTGTGTAGCGATGGGTGGAGCAGCAATTCCGAATGAACCAGGGTCAACCGAGTCTTTGGAGAATTTCCCTGAAGCATGTCAGATATTTAAGGATGCAGACTAGTTTGAGTTCTTCCAGAGGCTAGAGGGATCAGACGGGGGAGTTTCCATGGAATTTGCGAAGAATTTAGAGAGAAATCAAACAGAGGTTAGGGGATTGAAGTTGTAGGTTATAGAAGAGGTGATTTCCTAAGTGATGGAATTACCAGTATAAGGAAAAATGTGGTTTAATAGGAAGTTTAATGACCCCTCCTTGAAGGAGGATTTCTTCCAAGAGGAGAAACAATTGGTGAAGACAGGGAGGGGGATTGACCAGTTGTCACTTCTCCATCCATGGGTTGATGTTTCCCTTTACCTCATCAAGTACATCACTTATGATGGAAGAGAAACAATCGTGTTCAATTACCACTTTCCGTTGCTAAGCCGCCTTTGACATCAACAACTGATCAATCTTCCCTACTTTTTGTTAGGAAACATCAAGCATATGTTCGCAGTCGTAAAAACAATTGTGCATCTAGAAACATGTGTCACCAACCATGGCCTCATCAAGCTCATTATGTTGGACACCCTAAGCTGTCAGGACAAGATTTGGGACGAATTCAAGTGGAAGAAGGCTAGAACTATCCACAGGAAATAAACTACAACGTCTGAGGAAGCTCCACCAGCAACAAAGGAGCAACCCTAGCCTTCGAAAGTAAGGGTTGGTAAGAGACCAGCTGACAAGCCAATTGGTGCTAGGTGGCTAAAGTAAAGAATAAGGGTTAGTGGGCACCCAAAGTCCCCATTCATGTCTAAGTGGAATGAGGAGGCATTATAGCAGAAGGACAAGGAGCAGGCTCAGTCGGAGGAACCTTACTCACCTGGTAAGAGCGAAACTCGATCCTTGTTGTTAAAAATTGAAAAATTATAAAAAGAGAATAGAGAGCTAAGGGAACAACTAGCAGAGGGGAAGGTAGAGGCAAGAGCCCCAGGGTTAGACACTTTGGCTGAAGTCGTAGATAAGGCCAGAAAGGGAGATGTCTCGGGTGTTATGTGCATGGCTTGTGCTGAGAAGCTAGTGGCAGCGGGGTTTAGAGTCTATGCAACGGACACCATCTTGAGGGAAACACAAACCGAATCCTGGGAGGTTGACACACAAAAACCTGTTCAAGACATTTTTGTTACACAAGAACCAGCAGTTGAGATGGCGCAGTCCACGAAAAGTAATTTGGTAGAAGACACACAAGAGCCCTTGGTTGACACTATTGTTACACAAGAACCAACAGTGGAGATAGAAGTCAACCAAGGAAAGGAAGAAGAATTTGATATCCATGAGCCTATGATTGACAGTGTTGTTACACAAGATCAAACAATGGAGGCAGAAGCCTACCAAGGGAAAAATGATCCACAAAAACCTGTGGATGACACTATTGTTACACAAGAACCAACAGTGGAAATGGAAACTGATCAAGGAGAGAAAGAAACTGTTACAAAAAATCCATTGCTGACGACGTTGTTACACAAGAACCAACAGCTGAAATGGAGCAGTTTCATCCTCGGGAGGTTGTTACACCCTCGATTATTAATGTATGTGGGAGAACACCAGGTCCTTACGAAGGATGGTGTTCTAAAAAGATGTTTATGTTGCCAGAGCTGCAGAAATGGAAGTAGCAAGCACTCTCTCTACAAGAGGGGGTGATCTCACTCAAGGCACACAAAAGGATGAGGGATTCCCTCAGGGAAAATTGGTTAAAGGAAGAAATGGGAGAGAGAATGGAAAGCATAGAGACATAAGGAAGCCATGAAGAAAAAGTACAAACAATTGCATTTGTTACAGCGATAGGCCCTGGATTTGACAAATGAAAAGATAAAGCTTCATGATCTTGCCTTGAACCTGGTAGCATGCAGGCGGCTGTCCCCATCGTATCCAGTGTTCCTCTGGGAATGATATTACTTATTTTAGTTAAAAGAAGTTTTTGAGAATAGGTCGTATTTAGGTTCTTCTTCCCGAACTTTTCTTGAGATTTTTCGCATTTGCAATTTTGATAAACAGAGCTTGCTTTGCAAGCTATTTTTGCACAACATCATGTGTGAGTATGGCAGCACAAAAATGGTAGCAAGTGTCTTCTCCTATATGGGAGATTTGCAATTGCGGGCTTTTCTTTCATTTATGAGAAACCAAATTGAATGGCATCTGCTCATGAAATCAGCCGAAACTAATGAAGAGAGGACATCATTATGGGTCAGAGCAAAACCAGAGATGGTTTATGAACTCAGGCATGAGTTTAAGCTATTCTTGAGCACCCCAGAGATCAAGGAACAGTCAGTCATCTATAGGAAGACGATTGTGAGGATTTGCCTCAATTTGCATGCACAGATGAAAAGTCGAGTGCTAGCAGGATGCCTTAAATGCACTGAAGCCTATAACATTGAGTTGCAAGAAGGGGATCCTTTTGAATACAGAATTTTTGTGGTTTTTGTTACACGGGTGCCCGAATATGCTCGGATCGTGTAGACATTAGGGGAATTCTGGATCGGGGTCAGACTTAAATTTCCTTTAATTTGGTTAGCAGTCGAAGAGTATCAATCAAACTACCACCTATGTGATTATGAAGAAGAATCCTAGCCACGACAGTTGATGGCCACTCAGGGGTATAGAGCTCCGGGTGAAGACAGTGCTGGTGCTTACAGTTTTATAAACTTGCATCGGGGGTATAGCAGGGGAAGATGAGGTTCTGCATGGGGACATGTAGTTGCTTTAGTTGGGGGGAGATGTTGGACGTGACTTTTTACCTATTTTCTGCACCTCCTTTCCCCAGTTTTGATCCTCTTATCCTCCAAGCCCATGAAAATTTACATTATTAGTCACCCTTTTTCTCATTTATACAACCTATTCCATTGTCATGTTATTTTTCCATGTTTTGTTGAATAATACGATACTATATTCCATTTTGTGGCTAACTGGGGTGAGCATTGGAGGATTATTTTGGTAGATCTTCTATTTTTCAGGTGTTGCTCATGGGAACAAGGTTATGGAGTAAATAGGCAGCGTTGATTGGTTTTAGAGAAGGGTAGAGCGGTTTGTTGTTACACCCTATATGTTGTTACAGGTTGTTGTTACACACTGAATGTTCTTAAAGGTTGTTGTTACACCACGTGCTGATACAAAGGACCATTGTTACACCAAGGGTGTTGTCACCAGTGATTGTCGTTACATACCAAATTGCTATTCAACCGCAAGATGTTGTTGCACCGGAGCTGGAAAAGTTGTGGGTACTATTCCACACAACAGTTGTTAGGTGCTAGGATTTGTTCATTTTAGAAGCAACATACCCAAGTGGTTGTAATCTTGACCAACGTATCTAAGAAGTAGTTGTATTTAGAAATAGGCTTTACCTACTTTTATTTTTTATCAGCATGACAATCGTGAGATTCTCATGACTGGTCTATTCCTAATTTTGGGTATGTAATAATTATAAAGGAACTCAATTTCCCATGTACAAGGACAACATATAGAAAAACATTGTTACTCTACTCTTGTAACTGTGAATTATTTTTAATATTAAAATCACTACGATGATGTTGTTATTGCTCTTCATCTGATTCATTAACTAATCTCACGTTATTCCTGTGCCCTTGTTAGGGAGGAAGGGCCCTCCTCCTTAGTAGGGATTGCAACAGTAGAAGTAGTGTACATTATTGTTTCTTTTATTGTTATATGGTTTTATGTTGTTGTTGTAAAAATTATGAAATACATCTGCTTATGTTCCACATTATATTATGTTGTTACACTAGTTTGATTAAACAAAATGATAGTGACCAGCTAGGTAGTCATTAGTTTATTACGTGGTGCGTCCTTACTCTAGTAATTATGAAGTGTGATTTCACTTTTGTGGAGTGTTTTAATTTCTGCATGAATGATTTAATTTTTGCAATTGAGGCAGTGACATATTTTATTGTTCTTTCCATTCTTCATTCTTGGCTATAGTGTATCGGCACAAATAGTGCGAACTCCATTGAAACATAAAGACCTACCTTAGGTTGACAACTAAATGTTGCAATCTTGGTCAATTATGATTGAAATAACACTACGGGAATTTTTCCCACTTGGTAGGTCTATTCATCACATACATTCGAAGAATATCCTCCATAATTTGGTTGACCCTTACGGTTTGTCCATTCGTTTGAGGATGGTATGTCATGCTAAAGTTTTACCCATGTTTCCAAATAATGCCCACCAAAAGGTTGAGGTGAATTTGGCATCTCAGTGAGATACTATCATTTTAGGCACTCCATGCAGTCAAAAAAAATCTTTCATAAATATATTAGCAATTTGAGTTGTGTCGTAGGTAGATTGTATTACTATGAAATGAGCTACCTTACTTAGTGTATCCATTACTACCATAATGGAGTCATGTTGTCTTTTTGTTCGTGATAATCCTATGATTAAATCTAAGGATATTATTTCCCACTTCCATTCAGGAATAGGTAGTGGATTGAGTATCCCAATAGGGTGTTGATGTTCGACCTTAACTTTTTGACAGTCCATACATTTTAATAAATATTTCACCACTTCTTTTTCCATACCTGGCCAAAAGAGATTTTTCCTCAATGTCGTGATCATCTTCTAGTATCTTGGATGTCTTGCAAACCGCTTCTTATGATACTCATCAAGTATCATCTCTTTCAACTCTGGTACATTGGGTACATATAATTTTCCTCTATAAGTCAACAGTTCTTCAGCATTTTCTGTGTATCTCGGAACATGAACTTGCTTCAATTTTTATTTCATATCCAATTATTTTGGATCCTTATGCATAGAAATTTTAATTTGCATTAGGAAGTATGTTTCAATACTAGTAACGGTTACCTCCATTAAACTGTAAGCATGCCTGCTTAAAGCATTAGTTATTTTATTCTCTTTCCCTTTTATGTGCTTAATATCAAACTCAAATTCACTGAGAAATGCCATCCACCTAGCATGCCTTGCATTCAGGTTTGGTTGACTGAATAGATAATTTAAGTTGAAATGATCTATTATTAAAGTGAATTTCTTGCATAACAAATAGTGCCTCCACATTTTTAGGGCATGTATAATAAAATCTAATTCCAGATCATATACAGCATAATTCCTTTCATGATTCTTCAACTTCCTTGATTCATATGTTGTTACAGAATTATCCTGTAACAAAACTCCTCCCATCCCTTCCATACATGCATCGATACATACTGTAAATTCCTTGTTTGGATCTGTAAGCTTTAAAATAGGAGTTGTGATGAGTAAATGCTTTAATTTATCAAAAAATTTCTAGCATTCGGCAATCCACTTAAATTTTACCCCTTTCTTCTATAGAGAGGTAATAGGATATGTTATCTTAGAAAAGACTTCAATAAACATGTTGTAATATCCAACAAGTCACATAAATGACCACACAACATCTACATGTTTGGGTATAGGCCAGTTAACCATGGCCTTCACCTTATCTGGATCAACTGCTAACCCTTCCTTCGAGATGACATGCCCTAGATATTGTATTCTGGTTTTATAGAACTCACACTTACTAAACTTGGCATACGATTTTTTTCCCTTAGAGTCTGCAGCAGCAGCCTTAGGTGTTTCTTATGTTATTCTTCATTTCTCGAATATACCAGAATATCTTAAGATATTTACTTAGTACATTGTTCATTAAACACATGAAAGTTTTCGGGGCATTCATAAGGCCAAATGATAACACTACAAACTCGGTGATCATCCTCATTTTTAATTCTCAATTGATGATATCCTGTTCTTAGATCGATTTTGGAAAAGATGGTGGCTCCCCATACTTGATCAAATAAATCATCAACGAGGCTACTTATAGTTGGTGATAATCAATCATTCTAAATGTGCCATCTCTTCTTAAAAAAAAGTACAGCTCCCCATGGTGACACATTAGGCCTAATATATCCTTTATCTAACAGCTCTTATAGTTGCATCTTCAACTCCAATAACTCTCGTTGACTCATCCTGTAAGGTGCTCTAGACACTAGGGTTGCAATAGGTACTGAGTCTATGGAGAAGTCTATATTCATATGGGGTGGTAAACTGGGAATCTCCTCTAGAAAGACATCTAGGAATTCATTAATGAGTGGGACAAGATTCAATTTTATCTCTATGCTTTGTTGTTCACTTCTTCTACATGAACCATGAATATTTGGTACCCTTTTCAGGCACTCTTCTTCATTTGCAAGGTTGTAATTTTTCTTATCGATATCGGTTTTGGTACATCCTAAATGGTTTGAGTTTGTCCTTGCAGGTTTAAACAGGTCACGGTTTTTAATAGGCAGTTTATAAGTGTTTGTTGTTGCTCCATCCAATCCATTCAAGTTAATATATCATAAGACCCAAGGGGAAGTATATTTAAATCTACTATTTTCAAGTAACCATTTAAATTCAGTTGACATTGTTTCTCTTGACTAGTGACCTTTCTCTTGGTCCCTGTTGCCAATTGCATCGGCCAAGCTATTTTATATTTTTCAGTTTTCAGTTTTCAGTTTACATTTTTCCACTATTTGTGATCCAACATAGCTTAGACTAGCCCCAGGATCAATTAAAATAGAATCAGATTGGTTGGTGAGAGTACCTTCTATTTCAATCATTGTGGATTGATGCTTCGCTTGTCTATCCTCCAAGGTCGTGCTTATTCTCAGAATTCTCATACCAAGGTCGTTCACTGTAGTAGCTTCCTCGACAGCTTGTATATTTTGCATTGACCTAGGGTTGTTTGGGCAATCCCTCAATAGCCACATCCCCAACATTTTAGTGATCCTTTCTCCATGTCTCCATTAGTTATTTTAATATTCAAATCTATGATTTTTTACCCCGCCTAGGAATATTCTTTTTCATTTACATTCACCTTATCAAACCTCTTATGTTGATGATCCCTGCAAAAATTCTTAAGATATGCTGGTTTCTTTCATCTACTTTCCATTTTGGCCTTGATCCTATCCTTATTCTGCAAAATATTGTAACCTTCCCACTTACTATTAAATTGTTGGTAGCATAACCTTGCTTTCCTCATAGCCTCATCCATTTTTTTGGGGTTATCAAACTCGATTTGTTCCTTGTAAATTGTAGGTAAGCAGTTAACAAACCGTTTGTTGAAATATGGCAACAAGAATATTCCAATTTAATTTGTCCTTGAATTAAATTGTGAATTAAAATTGGATTTAGTCTTAACAGCTACTTGGAAATGATTAATTAATTAATTTTAAATTAATTAGTTGGAGAAATTCAAGTTAGAAATATTTTTGAAGTCATGCAAGAGTTATCCCTTAAATTAAGGAGATAAGATTGAGTTATATTTGAGTTGTGATTAGTTAACTTAGTTTACTGAGTTAAGTCCAGTTAAATTAGTTCCAAACTGTTTGAGGAACTAATAGTGAGTTAACAGTCAGTTGATGCATTAATGCACTCAACTAGTGCTACTCCAGTTAACTGAAGATTCCCTCATCCAAAACTCATGCATGTCTATTCTGAGAAAGACCCAGTTGAGATTAATATTCAAGGACAACCTAATATCAGTTGCATGTGTTTTCTCATGGAGAAAACTCATGCATGCAGTCAAGGATTTATCCTTGAGGATTGCACATTTTTTAATAAGGCTTTCCACTTGGTAACAGGAGAATCAGCCACAAGGAACAACGCAAGGAAATAGGAGCTTGGAGGGTAGAGAGGAAGGCTAGAGAGAGACCAAGATTTCCTGTGAGAATTTGTGAGGATTGTATTGAGATCTGGCTAGCTGTGAGAGCTAAGGCTTTGTATAATTCCTATGTATTTCCACCATGTATGATAATACAATAGAGTGGGGTTTTTAGTTGAGGCTTTCCCCAAAGTATTTTCATGTGTATTGTGCCATTGATTCTTCTTCTTCTGATTATATTGTTTAGCTTGATCTTTAAGCTTCCACAAATTGATAGTAGAAGTAGGTTATAGTATTCTGCTTTGATTTATATTGCATTATCAGGTTAACCTACTCAAATTTTCTACATGGTATCAGATATAGATTTGTAGAAATTTTATACATGGTATCGGAGTTGTGAATAGTATAATGAGAAGAGAATTCAAAGTTTGAAGTTTGGAGTTGCAGGTGCGAATAGAATTCATATAATACTTCAAGGTTGGCCAATGGCTTCTATGGCTTGAGGCTCAAGTATACCTTGGAAGGTAGCTCTAATTACATAGCATGGAAAGATAGAATAGAGGTTGTATTAGAAGACAATGGCTTGAAGGAATTCATTGATCAATAAATCCCAAATCCAGCGTCAACTAATGCACAAGAGTTGGCTGAGTGGAAGAAGTGTGTGGCAAAGGTGAGACAAATCACCCTAGAGGGAGTTTGAGACCATATTGTCTCGAGTCTCAATGGGAAGGATACTCCATTTTCAATGTGGAAGACATTGAAGGACCTCTACTGGAACAATAGCGACCAGAGGAAATTTGTGCTCAAGGATAAGCTTCGAAGAATCAAGATGGAGAAGGGTGATACTATTTCCACATATCTTAACAATCTCACCACCTACAGAGATGAGCTTGCCAGTGTGGGAATAACTATTGTCGGTGATGATATGGTGAGCCTCGCTCTCCTTGGCCTTCCAAAGAGTTGGAATAGCTACCAAGACTCTGTGAATGGAAGGGAGAAACTGTTGGATTGGGAACGACTGTGGTCGGATCTTATGCAGGAGGAGATCAGGAGGAGCACACGAGATGGTTCTTCATCCAAGGATGATGATGAAGAAAAACTGGCCTTAGCAAGTAAGGCAAGGAAAGGGAAGGGGAAGGCTTCCCATTCGAAACCGAATTCTTCTCATGGAGGGAAGAAGAGTGACATGTCTAAAGTGAGATGCTTTAATTTTCATGAGATGGGACATTATGCGACTAATTTCCCATTGAAGAAGTCCAAGAAGGGATCCTCAGTTGTGTCGAAAGGTGAGGCATTAGCCTCTCAGTTTGAAATGGACTTTACCCTCATCGCATGCATGGTGTCATCGATGGTGTGTTGTGTCTGGTATCTTGATAGTGGAGCCTCATTCCACATGACCGGTGATAAAAGTTTATTCAGTGCCTTGGAGGAGAAAGACCTCAAGATGAGCATAGACGTGGGTGACGACAAAAGGTATAGTGTTTCAAGAGTGGGCACAGTTGCTTTTCAGAGGAAGCATGGAGGTATCAGTCATAATGTTGGAGGACAAAGGCTACGATGTTGTCTTCAGTAAAGGAAAGGTGTTCCTAAGACACATAGCCACGGGTCAGACCAAGAGGATAGAGATTTGGGTGAAGAGTCTCTATAAACTAGAGGAAGATGATTGTGCACCATGGAGTACAAAAGAAAAATTGGTGCAAATCCAAGGCATTGGTGAGTTGTGGCACAGGTGGTTGGGCCATTTGCATCATGGGGCTTTGAAGATAATGCAACAGATATCTACAGGAATTCCCAAAGGTAAACTTGAGCAAGTTGACACATGCAAAGGTTGTACCTTGGGAAAATACACCAAGTCTTCCTTTCATGAATGAGGCAGTCGAGTAGAGGCTATCTTAGAGCGAGTTCATACTGATTTGTGTGGACCATTCTCGATGGAATCGACGGTGAAGCAAAGGCATTATGTGATTTTCATTGATTACTATTCTCGTAAATGCTAGATTTATTTCATGCAGAAGAAGGACCAAACTTTCACAAAGTTTTGTGAGTTCAAATCTTTGGTCGAGGAAGAGTCAGGGAAGAAGAACAAGGCCTTGAGAAGAGACAACAGTGGAGAATATGTCTCTCAAGAGTTTAAGGACTTTTATGCAGCGGAAGGAATTAAACGAGAGTTGACGGCACCTCATAACCCACAGTAGAATGGGGTGGCTGAGAGGAAGAATAGAACTATTGTAGGGGAAGCACGACAATGCTACATGACCAAGGCCTACCACTTCACTTGTGGGCTAAGGCATGCAACACAATAGTCTATTTGCAGAATAGAAGCCCGCATCACATACTTGGGATGAAGACACCAGAGGAAGCTTTCTCTGGTAAGAGACTAGATGTGGGTCACTTCAAGATATATGGCTCATCGGTATATTTCCATGTGACAAAGGATGCACGGAAGAAGCGTGAGCCGACAGCAAAGTTGGGGGTATTTGTGGGGTACACTAATACACCTCACAACTATCAGGTGTACTTGCCTACCAGTCAGAGGACAGTGGTTCGCAGAGATCTCAAGTTTGATGAGCAGAAGGCCATGCAAGTTTCCCTTAAGAGGGAGCTCCAACTACAGGTTGTGGAGGAACTATTGGTTCCTAAGGAGGAGGAGCCTTAGACTAATGCGGAGCAACTGCATGTAGAGGTTCCAAGAGTGGAGACATCCACTCAAGCAAATTCTTTCAGAGATGGACGGAAGCGCACAAGAGAAGCTGACATATTGTTGGAGGATGCGAGAGAGAATGTGGGAGCACCATCTTCTCAGCACAGGCAGAGAAGGTCACCTGAGAGGTACACTGGATACATGGCCTTTGTTGGGGAATGTGTTGAGACCGATCCATATTCCTTTGAGAAAGTAGTGCAGTAGCTGATTTGGGTTAATGCTATGGTGGAGTATGACTCCATAGTTCGTAACAATGTTTTGGACGTGGTTCTGAGACTAGAGAACAAGTCAGTTGTGAGTTCCCATTGGCTTTACAAGGTAAAGAAAGCTACTGATAGTAGTGTGGAGAAGCATAAGGCAAGATTTTTTGCCCATGGCTTTTCATAGGTTGAGGGGATTGACTATGATGAGACTTTTGCTCCTGTCCCAAGGTACTCATCTATCAGATCTATGTTGGCACTATCAGCACAGATGGGTTGGAAGAGCCATCAGATGGATGTGAACACTGCATTCCTCAATGGCCAGATTGAGGAAGAGGTGTACATAGAGCAACCAGAAGATTTTGAGACCTTAGATCATGAGTTGCATGTGTGTCGACTCAAGAGAGAGTTGTACAGGCTGAAGCAAGCACCTCGTTCTTGGTACACCAGGATAGACAACTACTTCACCGAGTTGGGCTTCACAAAGAGCGAATCGGATGCGAACCTGTACCACATCATGGTGAAAGGTAAGTTTTTGATCATTGTACTTTATGTTCATGATCTCATATTGACTCGTGATGATTAGTTGATCGTGTATTGCAAGGAGAACCTTGCAAGAGAATTCGAGATGAAAGACATGGGTCTCATGCATTGCTTCCTTCACATGGAAATGTGGTAGAAGGATGGGGAGTTGTTTGTGTATCAAGGAAAGTATGCCAATGAGATACTCAGGAGATTCCATATGGAGAAGTGCAAGCCCATGCACACTCCTCTAGTAGGTAACTAGAGGCAGGAGGTTTCTACTTCAAGAGAAGTGGTAGAGGCTACTGTGTATAGGTAGCTTGTGGGTTCACTGATGTACTTAGTGAACACATGACCAGATTTGTGCTATGCTATGAACCAGCTGAGTCAACTGATGGTTCAGCCTACCAAGACATTTTGGAAGGTGGCAAAGCATGTATTGAGATACGTCAAAGGCACATCTCAGTATGGATTATGGTACAGACAGATAAAGGGAGTGAAGTTACAAGGCTTCACTGATGCAGATTGGGCAAGGAGTCCATCAGATCGGAAGAGCGAATCAGGAGGGATTTTCAACCTTGGGTTAGCGGCAATTTCTTGGTACAGCAATAAACAAAGGTCAATTGCACTAAGATCGACAGAGGCAGAATACATGGCTGCAAGTTAGGCAACATGTGAGGCCATCTAGATGCGGAAAATCCTAGTTGGTTTGTTTGATTAGAGGATGGATCTAACTGTGATCTATTATGATAATTAGAGTTGTATCAAACTCCCTAGGAACCCAGTATTTCATGATAGGTCCAAGCACATTGAAATCTGATATCATCATCTCAGAGACTGTGTAGCGAGGAGGATCATGTTGTTGCAGTACATTTCGACAAAGAAGCAAGATGTTTACATTTTGACAAAGGCATTGTCAAAATGTAAATTTGAGTTCCATAGAGATAGGATCAGGGTGGCAGATAATCCCTTTCTTGTTGAGAGGGAGTATTGAAATATGGCAACAAGAATATTCCAAATTAATTTGTCCTTGAATTAAATTGTGAATTAAAATCGAATTTAGTCTTAACAGCTACTTGGAAATGATTAATTAATTTATTTTAAATTAATTAGTTGAAGAATTCAAGTTAAGTCTTCTGAGTCATGCAGAGTTACCTTAAATAAGAGAAAATTGATATATTTCAGTGTAATTAGTTAGTCAGTTACTAATTAAGTCCAATTAAATTAGTTCCAAACTGTTTGAGGAACTAATAGTGAATTAACAGTCAGTTGATGCATTAATGCACTCAACTAGTGCTACTCCAATTAACTGAAGATTCCCTCATCAGAAACTCATGCATGTCTATTCTGAGAAAGACCCAGTTGAGATTAATGTTCAAGGATAGTGTACTATCAGTTGCATATGTTTTCTCATGGAGAAAACTCATGCATGCAATCAAGGATTTATCCTTGAGGATTGTGTAGTTTTGAAGAAGGTTTTCCACTTGGTAACAGGATAATCATCCACAAGGAACAACGCAAGGAAATAGGAGCTTGGAGGGCAGAGAGGAAGGCTGGAGAGAAGCCAAGGTTGCCTATGAGCATTTGTGAGGATTGTACTAAGAGTTGGCTAGCTGTGAGAACTAAGGCTTTGTATAATTACTATGTATTTCCACCATGTATGATAATACAAAAGAGTGGGGTTTTTAGTTGAGGCTTTCCCCAAAGTATTTTCATGTGTGTTGTGCCATTGATTCTTCTTCTTCTAGTTATATTGTTCAGCTCAATCTTTAAGCTTCCACAAATTGATAATAGAAGTAGGTTATAGTATTCTGCTTTGATTTATATTGCATTATTGGGTTAACCTACACAGATTTCTACATGGTACCAGAGCTGGATTTGTAGAAATTTTCGACACCGTTGTACTTTAGCATTTTCCTCCTTAAGATATGGGATGTATCTCAATAAGTTTATAATTTTTGTTACAAACTCGTCCATGGTGATCTGTCCCAATCTTAAATCATGAAACTCTTTGGCACAATCATCATAATATCACTCACTTAAGTAGTGATTCTTAAAGTGTTTACAAAAATCATCCCATAATATTGTTTTTCCTCCAACAATTGTACAATATTTGCCTCTTCCCACCATAGGGCATATTTTCTTTATAATTGGTAAATAGCTAATATGGCTTTTAGATTGGTTTCATAATCATAAACCTGAAAATACTTGGTCATATTCAATAACCAAGCTTCTGCATCCTCCTCCTTCTCCCCATCAAAAGTAGGTGCTTAATCTTCCAGAATTTTCCTTGGAGTTTTGTTTGTTTTTTCCACTTAGATTTTCAGGCATAAGTTTTATCTGACTCCCCTTCACTCTCAAATTTTCTAGGTTTTATCTGTTCTTCTCTCATTACCTCTAGTTCCACCTTTTTTGGCTTGATTTCTCCATCAAACTTTTGATCTTTCTTTCTTTCTCCTCACTGGCACGTATCATACGTTCATTACTGTCTCTTAAATGTGTCAACTCTCGTTTCATATTTTGTATGACTTACATGAATGGATTAGTGGTTGGGGTATCTCCCTCCCCCAATTCCACATATAGACCATCCCCTACTAGGATGATAGGTGTTTCTTTAGCCATATTGTTGAGACAGAAAAAATCACTTGTTAGTTTATTATACTTCTCTTTTTCTTTTATTTTCTTTGTGGTGGTTCATTAAGCCCCGGTGGAGAACATGGACTCTAATACCATCTATCATATTTCCCATTTTGAATAATATGAACATAAGGGAAAAAAAATTAATTCAAATAATGGAAGAGCCTAATCGAATCCATTCAATAATAATAGTTAGATCTAAATAACTCAATTTCATAGAAATTCCCCATCATCATTATGACATACCTTCTCTTTGTTGACCCCTTTTGTTTCTTTAAAATCACCCCATGATTAACCTATATGTTTTATGGGGGTGAAGTTGGGTACTCCAACCTATGTTGACATTAGGTCTCAAGGATGTTTCTACTGTAATTTTGACACCCTAACCTATATGCCCTAGGTTATATGTGTGTTTCTTACTCTTGAAATCCAAGCACATCCTAAACCCCTCTTTACATCTATGCACTTCAATTTATTTTTGTACCCTCATTATTATTATTTACCTAGACCCACTCCACATAGTTTCAATCACCTAAGGAGAGACGCTAGGGGTTACTTATGATCGCATTATGAATATTTATACATTTCAAAGTCGTAGGACTTATCTTTATGTATGTTGCATTTAGCATTTCAATTTAGTGGGGCAGTACACACCACTCTCGCTCTCCCACCTCACTGCATCCATGTGATGGGAGGAGGAGATTCATGTGATGCGCTTGGGCATTGTCTTGATTTGTGTTCAATGGTGGCGATTGATTTGCTAAGAATTCAACAGTTGGATGAGCCTATGCAAACCCTAAACCTCCTTTACCCTAACCCCATTTGCATTTGGTCATAGTTGTCGCCGCGTTCAGGGTTTGTAGGCTCGCAGAGTACCTCTGCTTAGATCTGAAGGAGCCTAGACTGTAACACCCACACTCTTCATGTGTTGTCATTCGGTGCAACCACAACCCCATCTGGCATGTTCTGCCGCTCACAGGTAGCTCCCTCCCTGATCATTGGTTTGGTATACGCATATTTATGCAGTTTACAAGTTTCTCTATGAAACCCACATGTTTTTTGTTTAAGTTAAGAGTTATTGTGAATGTGCAAGGTGACATTTCCTAGGGAGGTTCTTTTTCTTCCATTGCGGCATAAGGTTGGGTGTGGTGTGTTGCTCCAGGTAGGGTAATTTCCTTGTCGTGCACCGGTCCTTTGGTTTTTTTAAAGAAAATCTATACTAGTTGCATCCATTGTTAATCGTATTCAAGTTCTTTGTACACTGGGTGCAACACACAATATTTTTCAAGGTCCGTAAGGTGTGAAAGTTTGTGGCCACTTCACTGCATATTTTATGCACTGGGTTCCACGAATTTGAGATGAGTTTTACGCTAGGCATCCCCAGGTAGCCAGTTGCTTCTTCTATCTCGGTGATTTCGCTCAAAAAGTTATTCTCGGTACAAGGGTTTGATACTGACCCCATTATTTTCCTCACTTTGTTCATGACTAGCGCCAGAATCGGGCTCTATCTTCACTTTCTTTTACTTCTAGTAAGTAAATTTGTTCTTTGTCTCAACTTATATACTTCAGTGGTTATTCAATTAGCAGGCAGTATTTATTTTAATTATGGATCGTTGTTCTTTCCTTGTATTTTTCTTTTGAATTGTAGGTACCCCATAACTCTTTAAACTAGGTTCACATTCGTGGCTCATGGGGTTCCACTCACCAGTTAATTAGTTTCAATTTGTGTCATTCTCTAGGTTGGTTGAACTCCTCCATTTCGATGGGTCTTGGATGTTGAGGAATACTATGTTTTTTTTTTTTTTTTTAACTAGTTGTCTGTAACCTGGGTCAAAGATTCCGTTGACCGCCCTCATGGCCAGGCATTGGGCCACTACCTACATTGTGGAAATTTTCCTAATTTAAGTTTTTCCTTTACATTTAAAATGGTGGTTTATAACCGGCCTCTGTTTGTAATTTGGCACTGCAAATTTTATACTTCATGTTCTACTCTATATAGTGGTTTGGCTAAATACTTATTTTCATAAAGACATAGTATAGGTCCTTGGCACTGTATTTATTTTTTGATCAGTTTATATATATATAAAGAGAGATCCCTCTCTAAAGCTAGCAGGGTTGGATCCCAACTTCAAAAGTGGTTTGATGTTGTCCAATGTATTTACTCCAACAACCTCAAAAATACATAACGATAACATAGTGGTGACCATACTGCGAAGAATACATTTTTATCCAAAACATTATTATTCCCTGGTTTAAAATCAATATTTCAGTAAACAATTGTTGTATCGTTATGAAATACATGATCTGAGGTTGTTATTTTGTAAATATTTGTTGTATCATTGATTCTGATTTTGATTTTTGTGTGATGATTTTTCATAACCCTGGCTCCAAAAATAATTTATACCAGATCTCACCCTGATCTCAACCCTGCTAAAATTATACATGACCCTGAGAAATTGGTGAGAAAGAGAAGCTTTACCGAGAGTCAAGGTAGTAATAGTCCGTTGTCTAGATTCAATTCTCTTCTGGAAAATACTACTTTGTCAAGGTCTAATTCTCTCCTAGAGAAATTTGAAACTTTACAAGACATAGAATTTGATTTTCTTTTCCAACAAAGTTTGTTTAGATCAAAGTCTGAGGCTTTTGTAGATCAAACTGTCATAGATAAATCCATACTGCAACCATATATACCCCAAAACCAAGACCTTGAAACAAATCTTGATCTTGAATCTTTACTGCAATTTGACAAATTACAAGGCCTAGTTTCAGTATTGGACCAATCTATCGAAGAAGCTTTCATTCAACAATCTGTTGAATTCTCTGCTTTAACTATTGCAGCAGCCTCTTTGTCTAGTCAGTCTTCCCAATCTGTACATCTACAACCTCCCAGTCCTACTCACTCCATAGTTTCAACTTCCCTACCTCTGATTTCTCAAACTACCATCCCTATTATCCCTGTAGTTATCAAAACTGCACCCCCATTAGGTCCATCCTCAAGTCAATCTACCAATATAGTTATGGCAGGAAGGTATGCACCCTTAGGCTTACCAGGCCAGCTAAATGTTATGCTTGCAGATTATCCATCCAAAATTGTGACCTTTAATAATACTGGTGCTAATACTACTCAGTAACATGTGGATAGCATGAATGATGTTTTTGACCTCCAAGAAGTGGATGAAGTCGATGTTAAAATGAGATTGTTTGCCCAAAGCTTAGGAGGTGATGTCAAGAAATGGTTTAGGGGTTTACCTGCAGGAAGTATAGCCAACCTTGATGCTTTCCATCAAACTTTTTTAGCCAGATGGGAGGTCAATAAGAATCAACTTCAACTCCTAAAATGAATATAAAAGGTTAAAAAGAAAACCCAATGAAATGTGGAAGAGTATTGCGAACGATTCAATATTGTTTACAATTCCATTCCACAAGACATCAAGCCCTCCCCTGGTCTAGCTCTGATTGATTTTCCAGATGGTTTTGATGTAGACATGGAATATCAACTTAGAGAGAGAGACCCGACAACTTTGGAAGAAATGAGAGCAAATGCAATTAAAGTTGAAGCTAACATCCTGGCCAAAAAATCCAAATAGAAGTTTGAATGTAGAGTAACCATTAAAGAAGAACCCTCTACTTCTGTTGTTGACCATAAGATTGATAACTTAGCTAGGGTAGTGAATCAAATGATGCAAAGAGTTAACAGTAATGATCAGTCTCAAGCAAGAGAAAACCAAAATGTCCCTCCAACTAGAAACAAAACTTTTAGAAGAAATGTTCCCCAAATTAAATAAAGAGAACAAAAGGGACCAGACCAGCAGGTTCAACCTCCTTTTCAGGAAAATTACACAGATGATGAGGGGAACATTGTGGAAGATTTGGATGATAATCAAATAAATTTGTTAGGGATAAGTGATGAGGAAACAATTTTCCTCACTCAAGAGGAACAAAAGCTTTTTCTTATAGCCAGACTGAAATGGATTCTGAAGAGTCAGATCAATACAAATAAGGATTTGAAAATGCCATAATGGAAGTCCATAGGCAGTATAATCTTAGAAGTAAGAAAAATAAAGATACTGCCAATAAAAAGAATGCTGAAAATCCTGTCAAAAAGGTCTCTGATCCCGATTTCAAGAAAACAACAGAAAATGTTACTAAGAAAACCACTGAGAGTCTTGGAAAGAAGGTAGTAGAAGCTTCCATGAAAAATACCATTGATACTCCTTCCAGAACTACTCAAATTGATCCCCCTTCTACCAGTCAACAAACAGAACTGGCCATGAAAGTAGTTGTTGATAAGTCCGATTTTCCAAATTTTCTTAAGAATCAAACACCATTCAGCATAGAAAATGAACTTGCCAAGCTGAAAATTTCTATCTCCTTAACTGAATTAATGAACAAAAATACATATAGGACTCAAGTCATGAAAGCATTAAACAATGGGGAGAAAACTAATGATGTAAATTTGAATGATGATCAGCCTGAACTCTTATTTGGGCCAAAAGTAGAAGGCAAACCACAAGAAGGAGGAGTCCCTCCATTTTATGTCAGTTTGAATATTCATGATAAAATTCTCCATAATGCTATGCTAGATTTAGGTGCATCCCATAATTTAATTCCCAAAGATGTCATGGAAAAACTAGGACTTGACATTACTAGACAATACAAAGATATGTATTCCTTTGATTCAAGCAAAGTTAGATGCCTAGGTCTTATCAAAGACCTATGTGTTACTTTAGCCCAAATCCCTTCTAAAAGTCTAGTGATGGATACAGTGGTTGCATACATTCCCCCTAAGTATGGCATGCTGTTGTCACACTCATGGGGAGCAAAATTACAAGGAACCCTACAAATGGACATGACTTACGCCACTATACCAATGTTTGGTCAACAAAGAAGACTGTATAGGGAAACTTTAATGAAGTATATGGTCAGTAGCCAAGAGAAACCACATAGCTATCCTCTTTACTTTGTTCATTTTGACCTAGACTCTTTCATTCTTTATAATGATGGGGAGATTGATGCACAACTTACTAAAGCAGAAAATTACACTGATGAAAAACATGAAAATCAAACACATATTGTGCAACAAAACACTGAAATTGAACCTTTTTGGAACATGAACTTTGATGGCTCTTGTAGCAAAGCAGGTTCAGGGGCAGGTGTTTGGGTGTCCAATTTAGGGAACAATCATGCAGAGGGTCATCCCTATAAACTGAACTTTCATTGCACCAATAATATAGCAAAATATGAGGCCCTTCTTTTAGGATTGCAATTATTGAAAAGGTTAGGTACTAAAAGAACTGCAATTCAAGGGGATTCTGAATTAATTCTTATATAGATCAGAGGATAATATGTTGCAAAACATCCTAGGTTGAGAGCCTACAGAAATGTTATGCTTGACTTTCTAGGAACTTTTGTACAATATGATCTTGCTGTCATTCCCATAAATCAGAATGTCCTGGCTAATGGTTTAGCTTTTTCAGCTAGCACATGTAAAATGCCTCACCCCAACAGACAATACACAGTGGAAGTTAAACTCCATCCAGTTGTACCCGATAATATGAGATACTGGCAGGTATTTGGAAGTGACAAGAAGATTGAAAAATTTTTGCAATCCAAGGATGAGTATGAAGAAGGTAACATAGATTTAGAGTGTTAAGTATAAAATCAAATTGTTAAATATGTTAGTGTAGATAAACAGTTTGATGCTTCTGATGTAAATATTGCAGTCAGTAAAGATGTACATAAATTAGAACTACATGAAATAGATCCAAAAAAGGAAGAAGTTCAAGTACTTCAGCTTAAGGATAATGTTTTGCATAGGGGTCTAGCTCCGTTAGAAGAAATTTTTTATTTTAATGATGTACCAAAGAAGCCAAAAATGGAACCCACGGGGGCAGACATAGAAGAATGAAATATAGGTAGTGAGCAGAATCCCAAAATGATAAAACTCTCCAAATCACTTCCTATTGTCATAAAACAACGATACATAGCTCTTTTCAAAGAATTCATAGATGTCTTTGCTTGGAGCTATGAGGATTTAAAATCATACGAAACTAATATCATACAACATAAAATCCTAATCAAGGAAGATCAAAAACCATTCAAACAAAAACTTTATAGGATAAATCATGTCCTAATGCCTTTGGTTGAGAAAGAAGTAAAAAGGATGTATGATGCTAAAATTATACTTCCCCTTAAATACTCTAAATGAGTGTCTAACATTGTACCTACTAGAAAGAAAACTGAAGAAATCAGATTGTGTATTGATTTCAGAAATCTTAATAAGGTATCCCTTAAAGACAACTATCCCTTACCTAAAATTGATCATATATTGCAAAAGGTAGTAGGGTCTAGTAGAATTTCCTTATTAGATGGTTTCTCAAGTTATAACCAAGTCTTAGTGCATCTTGATGATAAGGATAAAACTGCCTTCACTACTCCATGGGGAACTTTCATGTATGTGAAAATGCCCTTTGGGTCAATGAATGTTGGAGCCACTTTCCAAAGAGCAATGGATATTGCCTTTGCTGATGAAATTGGCCATTTTATTATGATTTATCTAGATGACGTTACTGTCTATTCTAAAACTGATGAGGAACATTTAGCACATTTGAGAAGAGTGTTTGAAAATGTAGAAGGTTTGGCATCTCTACAAATCCTAAGAAAACATTGTTTGGCCTTGAGGAAGGAGAACTTCTTGGTCACATTGTTTCCAAGGATGGAATTAGGATTCATCCTAGCAAAATTGAGGCAATATTGAAAATCAGTCATCCAAGAAATATCAAAGAGCCTCAATCTTTTATTGGAAAAACAAATTTCCCGAGGAGATTCATTCCTAACCTGGTAGAACTTCTTAGAAATTAACAAACATGCTTAAAAAGGATTCTGAAATCAAGTGGAGTATTGAGGCTAAACAATCCTTTGATTTAGTTAAACAAGCGTTGACCAAAGCACCAGTGTTGATTATCCCATATTTTACAAAAGATTTCATAATCTTCTCTTTTTCTTTTGAATACATTATTGCAACAGTCTTACTACAGAAAAACAATGAAGGTTTTGAGCAGCCTATTGCATTCTTTAGTAAAGCTTTAAGAGATGCATCTTTGAAATACAACATTATGGAAAAATAGGCCTTTGCATTGGTCAAAGCAATAAAAGATTTTATAGTATATATTTTTGCATTCCCATATTATTGCTTATGTACCTAATGCAGTGGTTAAGGACATTTTGACACATAATGGACCTAATGGAAAACGAGGCAAATGGATTGTTGTCATTCTTGAGTATGACTTAGAAATCAAGCCCACCAAGTTAAAGGTCAGGGACTAGCCAAATTAATGGTTGAGTCAAATTTCCACGCGTTGGACATTAACTTGATTGATTCATTAGATAATCAAGAGGAACAAGTGACTCCACAAATTGATGAGGCATTTCTGAACTCACCCTGGTACACAGACTTGCTTTATGTTTTATTTAATTTAAATTCTCCTCCTGGTTTGACAAAAACAAAGGCAAGAGTTATGAAGTTAAAAGAAGTTAAATTTTGCATTATGGATAATGTCTTGTATTAGAAAGACATTGGGGGTATTTTACTTAAATTCTTGTTAAAGGATGATGCAAAAAAGTTATGCAGGAATTCCATGAAGGAGATTGTAGTGGACATCTTTATTGGAAAACCACTGCCAATAAAATCCTTAGAGCCGGTTTCTATTGGCCTACTCTTTTCCCTGATATTCACAAACAATCCACCTCATGCCATAAATGCCAGATTTTTGAGGGAAAGAGAAAATTATTGCCCCTGCCATTAAAGCCTATCTTTGTTGAAAGCCCATTCCAACAATGTGGATTGGACTTCATTGGTGAAATTCATCCCTCTTCCTCTGCCCAACCTAAGTGGATTCTTACAGCCACTGACTACTTTACCAAATGGATCGAGGCCACCCCTTCCAGAGTTGCCATTGATGATGTCATTATTAAATTCCTTGAGACTAATATCCTCTCCAGATTTGGTTGTCCTAGAAAACTCATCATTGATAATGATGCAGCCTTCAAATCTAAGAAGATGGTATAATTCTTCCATAAATACCACATTACTTCGGGACATTCAACAGCTTATTACCCTCAGGGTAATGGGTTGGTTGAATCCTCAAATAAAAGTTCGGTGAACATCATCAAAAAGTTGTTAGAAGACAATAAAAAATCTTGGCATAACAAGTTAGTCAATGCATTTTGGGCTTGCATACTTACTACTAAAAAATCAATTGGCATGTAACCATACCAATTGGTCTATGGAATGGATGCATTTTTTCCATCCTCCTTAGGAGTTCCAGTCATGAAGATCATTCAAGAAGTGCAAGATAAACCCAATGATGTACAAAGAAGAATCTATCAAACCATCCAGCTACAACAATCAAGAGAGGAAGTATACAACAAGACCCGAATTATTCAAGAAAGAATTAAAAATATCTTTGATAGAAGGACAAAAGTTGATTACTTTAACATTAGAGGCCAAGTTTTGAGATGGGATTCCTGGAGAGAAGACAAAGGCAAACATGGAAAGTTTGATAATCTTTGGAAAGGGCCATATATTTTCCATGCTTTCAGGGGGGATAATGCATTCTTCCTTAAAGAGCTGGACAAAGCAGAGATACCTGGAGGTCCTGTCAATGGCAGGATGCTGAAGCACTACTTTTCTTAGCTTAAAATTTTTCTTACATCATTGTAAATATCATAGTCTTTATGGTTTTGATTGGGTAACTTGTTAACAAACGTTGAAGGCCGCAGTGAAGGCCCTAAGCCTGGATTGATGAGCTGCCATAAATATCTTAAAACAGTGACAGAAATAAGATGAAGACATTACAGACATGGAATACTCAAGGCTATTGATTATATGTTCTTGACACTTCATTTGGAGAAGTGTCATCCCCAGTTGGAGCCACTGTTAGGGTCCTATGAATTATAGGATCTCAAGGTGATTGAGTATTTTGTATTTATGATTGCATATTGTACATAATTTCAATATTCAAACGGTTTTCAAAAAATATATGAAAAAAGAAAAGGAAAAGAGGGTATGTTAAAAAAAATTAAGAAAAAAGGAAATAAGAACCCCACAAAAGAAAAAATAGAAAATAATACAGAAACTGCTGCAAGTCTAAATGCCACTACTAATAAGTTAGTTCTTTTAGTTTATTATGAAATAAGGTCATGTGCAAATTGTTTGTGAATGCCACAATGACTAAAGTTCTGTTCAAATCATACAGTTTAATCATGATTGAACACATTTAAATTTATGTTGAATAGGTTAGTGAATAAAGGTTTACCAAACAATTTAATCTTGGTAAATTAGTAGCTAGGTAGAAATAACATTGATTCAACAGTTTAATCTGAATCAATAGTGAAATAAGCGATAGGATAAGGTAGATTTTCATAAAAAAGTGATTTGGGTCTGCTAGTCTAAATGCACACTGCAAAGCAAGAAGAGAAAATGTTAGTTTAGAAAAAGAATTGAAATGAGAAAGGGTAGGTAGAAGCATTATGCTGATTAGAGGAAAAGCACGAAGATTTTATCCTAAGTCAAATGTTAAATATTATTTTCATGTGCAGAAGAAAAATCAAAGGAATTAAAGTTTGACTCTTAAGTTTGGTATATTAGATTATATTTGATATATTATTCCCTATTCCTAAGTTTCGCCAACCCAAAATCATTCCTCCGCTATCTATGATATGAAACCAGCTTCAAGAAAGATAGAAAAGATAGATCAACGCCTTAGAATTTAGCCTCTTCGAGGGGGCAACCTCCTTAACATCACATAAATGAACAATTCTTGGATGATACAAATGAAAAGACCTCCTTTCTATATATAGGAGTCTAAGGGGTCATAACATAATCAGAGCTTACATAAAAATAATAATGTAAGGGCACAATAATAACAATAGTGGGCTTCTATGGGGCACAATAGTAACAATATGGGCACTACATGGGTACATCAATATAATAAGTGGGTTGTACTAATAACAATAAGGGGTTACACTAGTAGTATAGGGGCCTAACATGCCCCTCTCCTTCAAAAAGCGTTGTCCTCAACGCTTGAGTAGTTCTTGATGCTTCTCTATAAAATTCTTGTCCTCCCATGTGGAATCTTTAGTGGGTACATTCTTCCACTTGATGAGATACTCTGAAATTGATCGATTTCGTAGTTGTCGGGTTCTTGTTTCTGTGACTGCTCCAGGTTCCAATATGATTTTTCCTTCCTCTTCAATTTCTAGCAATATTGTTTGAATTGGGATCTTTTTCAAATTTTGAATAAGTGTCCATACTTCTTTGTCCTTCTTCCATTCATCCCTTGCTTTGTTGATCCAATTTAGTTGGATAATAGAAATAACACAAAACAATGCTTCCACATCCTCATCCTTGAAGAGTCTTCCCATCCGGTAAGGTCGCCATTTTTTAAGTGCATGTAGTATTGCCAACATTTCCTTCTCATAAATAGCTTGCTTGAGATGTAGCAGTAAAAATACCCAATCACCTACATCAAAACATTTTCCGCTACGATGTTGATCTACCTGTTGTTTCGTTTGATTTTGCACCGAAGTGGCGTTATCCTGTAAAAATTGGAGAACTTGTTGTTGATGCTCGATGTGATCTTTCATTGCTTGGACCTTTTTCTTCTTGATATGTCTCTCTATCTCTAGAGTTTTAGGAGTGGTAATTTCTTCCAATCCTTTACAAGATATGGTCGGATTCATTTCTTGATGCTCGATGTGATCTTTCACTTCTTGAACATTTTTCTTCTTGATATGTCCTTCTATCTTGATAGTTTGAGGAGTGGTAATTTCGACCAATGAATTACCAGATATGGTTGGATTCATTTCTTCTTTCTTGATGTGATCTTTCACTTCTTGCACCTTTTTCTTCTTGATATGTCCTTCTATCTTGAGAGTTTGGGAGTGGTAATCTTGCCAATGCTTTACAAGATATGGTCTGATTCATTTCTTTTTTCTCTGGGGTGGGGTCCTGGCATATATCCTCTTCTTTTGATGTTTCTTGATACTTTTCTTCCTCCTCTTCATAATCTATGTAAAATAATTTCTTCTCGGCACACTTATGACCTTTAGTGCATTTGCTATCACAATTGTAACAAAGCCCTTTTTCTCTTTTTTCTTCCAATTGTGTGGTGTAACCCTTGTAGGTTGTGGAAGACTAGGAGAAACAACACTTCATTTTTATAGTTGTGAGGGGTATGCTTCCTGGTTTCCATAATTTTGCTTTCCACTATGTCACAAAGCCTTTTTACTCTTTCCAATTGTTGTGGTGTTGCTCTAAAGAAGGTGTTGCTCTTTGTATCCTCATAATGTGCTATCATTTCCTCCGTGAAAATTGACCACGTCACAAGTGTTTACGAGAACAAAGCCCTTCATACCATAAAAATTGATATGGTTCTAAATATGAAGATGCAATACATACCTTTTGTAACAGTGGTACACCATGTAGATCAAAATATTGCTCCATCCGAAGTATCCAATTTACTGGATCCTTGCCATCAAACTTCCTCGTCTTGCTTTTTCTTGATTTTAGGAGCTCGATCTTGAAACGACTATAACTTTGTACTTTCGGATCTTTAAGTTCTAAAATTGCAACCTGTAGTAGTCCTCTACGTCCTCTTTCCAATGCCACCAATCTGATCCAGATTGGATTCTCCAAGAAAGAGTTATGCACAATCTCCCAAGATGACCTGATTATAGACCTTTCCAGAAGAGCAAACTTATATGAAGTGCCACGTGTCACTGTTTTGACATTTGGCACTGAAAAATATATAAAAGAAACTACAGTCCATCCTCTTTCTGTACCTTCTTACGAAATTTAAATCCGATGCTCAGAGATAAAGTTATGACTATTTTCCCCAGGTCACCTGTTTGGAATGTAATTCAGGAGTTTGTTTGGAGCAGCGAAACCCTAGAATCCAAAGCTCTGATACCAAATGATATGAAACCAACTTCAAGAAAGATAGAAAAGATAGATCAACGCCTTGGAATTCAGCCTCTTCGAGGGGGAAACCTCATTTACATTACATAAATGAAAAATTCTTGGATGATACAAATGAAAATACCTCCTTTCTATATATAGGAGTCTAAGGGGTCATAACATAATCAAAGCCTACATAACAATAATAATGTAAGGGCGCAATAATAACAATAGTGGGCTTCTATGGGGCACAAATTTAAAAATATGGGCACTACATGGGTACATCAATATAATAAGTGAGTTGTACTAATAACAATAAGGGGTTACACCAGTAGTATAGGGGCCTAACAATCTATTTCGTCCACTCCCCTACCTCACCATGTGCTCAAAATCATTCCCCCGCTATACATAAATTCATTTTCCTACCCCACCATCCTCCCATCACGTCATGATAAAGTACCAGCACCTCTCACATCATCTGAGCCCACCATTTTACATCCAATGGCCTATATGATGTCCACCCCCCCCACCATCTGAACTTTACCGTTTAGGGGGGGTGGGTGTCCAAAATGGGCGGTATTCAAACCCGCGCCCACTGCAACATGTCACCATCCCATGTTTTCACAGCCCCCTTGGCCGAAACCATTAACAACCTTCCCTCCGAAAAATGGTTTCTCCGCCATTGCGATACCACTACCCTATCTGTTACACTCCCGCCAATCTCCTCCCACCACCTCATCTACCCGTTGCTCCCACCAATCACATCTGCTCCCTCCAAAATCAATCTGTTAAGTAATTAACTTACTTAACCGTTAACATAACGGACCCGTGCCATCATCAACGGGAAGCCTGAAAGCTATAAATTTCCTTTTTTCACCTATTCATTGGTTCTACACTCTGTTAATATCATCTTTCTGTGATAGGTCTGTCATTTCAAATTGCAACAGTTTCACTCACCCAGGCATAACACTAGTTAATCGTCGTACCAATTACTGCCTTTATCCTCCTATTATTAGACCAAGTCCAAATAGGAGATTGGTATCTTTACCAAAATTACACTGAGCTTAGGATATTTGGGTGTGAACTTGCACCTTACAAAGTGCCAAAATTCCTCCCAAAGAGGATTTTTTTCCCTAGAATACATCAGTCAAATGCTCAATGTTGATGAGATTCATTTTGTATCTGCGAAGAAGAAATATCAATTCAAAATCAAAACTCAAATAGGACCTTTCATTTGTAACAGCAGGGTAGCAGGGGAAGAAGCAAACAAATTACTGAAACAGATGCAATTCAGCCTCAGTTTCACATGTTCATATGATCCATTAGGGGTCATCTCCAAGTTAAGGGTAGAGAACAAATCTCCTCCTTTTCATACATCCAGACCCGAGATTGAGAAATACAAGAACCAACTAGAGTGGACTAAAAACACTCTCCAAGAGGTAGAGGAGCAGTTGGTGTCAACTTCAACAGTACAGAATTTTGTTACACAAGAGAAAACAGGAAAGAGGAACAGAGAAGAAGAGTCACCTTCAGCGACTGAAATTCCTAGTGAAGACTTCAAAATCATTTACAGGAAGAGAACCAAGCTCAACTCCAAATTAATGCTAAGTAAGGATTCAGATCAAGAGGAGATTATCACCACTAAAGAGACACCTGTTTCCTCACTAGTAGGTGATCAGACTACCCTTTCTCCAACCACTTCAATAGCTTCATAGGATCAACAATATGTTATGCAAACCAACAGAACTACCACAGGGGAGAAAGAAAAGAATACATTCGATAGATTCAAAGAGATTAAAGTGAGAAATGAGGCCTTGAAGATCAACACATATAATCAGTTCTGGAAGAAGACTTCCAGTTCTCAAAGACGACTATTGTCAGCCTTTGATTCAGAGAAAGGAAAAATGCAAATGGCCTTCCTCCAAGCACAGATCCCACAACCCAATGCAACATCATATTACAAGAAAACTTCATTTGAATTTGATGTAAAAAATATACATCCCATTGACCAAATGGAGATGCACAAACAGACTAGTAAAATGATTTCATCTACTCTCACTAACACTGCTATGAGTTTGTCTAAATTGTAGGTCACTTTAGCTAATGTTCAGTCATAATTGAAGATGGAGAAAGTCTTTTCACTAGCTAAAGACATAAGGATCAAAGCTTTGGAGGACTTGGTAATCAAAGTAGGATATGATCCTGCCAATATCAATGCTGCAGAAGAGCTTGTAAGAAAGAGGAATACTAACATTGCAGCATTGAGAAAGCAGTTGAAATTACCAGCCACATAAGATCCTTTGCCCAAATACATTGAAGAAATAGAGTCACAAAAGGAAAAAATGATGAAGATCATCATGGAACAGAATCTACAATTGAAACAAATGGAAACAAAGATGGAAAAAATCATCAAAGAAAAGGAGAAAGCTACCAGAATGTCTATTGTCCCTTTGCAAGCATTGCCTCTTACAACAATTCCTACGGCTACATCTTCCACAACAAACATAGGGACTACTACAGATCAGTTGGAAAGTACAGTGGAGAATATGTCTCTCCAAACAGAAGAAATTAAAATATTATAGGCTCAAGTCAATCTTCTACAAGACCAGAAGGCAAAGACTGAAACTTTCCATGTAGTAGAGCTGCAAAGAGCTCAAAACTAGATAGAAGTATGACGGAAATCCGCAACCGAGTCCTCCATGGCCACACACTGGCTCAAGTTAAGGAAATCGTATGGAATAATATAATTGAAGCCATGGATGAAATCTGGCCATGTATTCAAATTATATTTGAATAGAAAGAGTTGATTGAGAAAGCCAATCAAGCCATTTCCACCATCAACAATGAGTTGGGAGATATGCCTGCCACAACCAACAACATCATCAAGGTTCTCAATTCCAAAAACAAATATGAGCTGGATGATTTGGGAGTAGAGGACAGGAAAAAGATAATCTTGGAAGTGAAGAAAGTTCTCACAAAGAAGAATTTGATTATGCAGCTTACAGAAAAATGTCACAGTTTGGAAGTAGCAGTCAACAAGTTTTTCACCATAATAGAAGCATTAACAAAGAGGGGCCTATCTTCTTTATTTGTAATTAATGACAAATTAATGACCAGGGAAGATTATAAGAAGAAGCTTACAGACATTGCAAAGGATACTGCTAAGTCTTCCTACATTAAAGGTGTTATGACATGGAGAGCTTTTTTCGAAGCTATCAGTAACTTAATGTTCAGTCAACGTGAGATAAAACATATTTTTGTGGTAAGGCCTACATTTTCTAAATATACTAAGGCAAATGAGATCTACCACAAGGCAACAAAAATCATTGTCCCAGATGAGGAGCAGTGGGATAAACTGTGTGAATTTCAAGATTAAAGAAAATATCAGCCACGTCCAGCGCAACACCCAAATCGTGGTAACTTAGCAACTATTCTCTGCAACAATAGTGCCAGACCTCCAGATCACTTCACCAAATTCACCTCTACTGGTTATATTAGTCAATTCATTTATTTTGTAATCAATAATAGATTGCCATGTCAATGCAGCATTGATTGTAATATTTTTGGAAATTTTGTTTAAATACTTCATTCATTCGAAGTATTCAGGGTCGGTTCTTGATCATTGTAGTTCTTTTTATCAAGCACTGTACTTTTCCATGCTGCTGGAGCATCACTAATAGAAAGACTTTTCACAGGATTCTTGTGTTGCGATTTACTGGTGATGTTTTTCTTATTGTAATTGTTGTTTTCACTGTATTCTCTGCATGTTAATCATCTGAAATCTAATTGTAAAAAAGGAAATGTGAAAAATAAGATTTGTTACTTCAACACCTTATTTGGACTGTTTTTACAATCTGTATGTTTTTCTTCTGAAGTCTGACTGAAAAATTCTTAAATGCTTTTCAATCATTACTGAAACCACCTCTTCTCCATTTCATAATTCATTTTAAGAATCCAGTAAATGTAACTAGCTTGCCTTGTGATTATTATTTTAAATATTTAATGCAATATCCAACATATTTGTTCCCATAGCCCAATGGAAAGTAAATAATTTGATCAGATCAACCAACCAACCCAATCAAGAAAATTCAAACAAAAATCAAGCATAATCATAACTAGCCTAAAATTGACTTAAAAACCAAGTTAAATCATAAAGAGAGATCCCTCTCTGAAGCTGGCAGGGCTAGATCCTAGCTTCAAAAGTGGTTTGATGTCGTCTAATGTATTTAATCCAACAACCTCAAAAA
>APFE030943477.1:8629-47612 GCA_000404065.3 Pinus taeda | reverse complement strand
AAGGGAGAGGCTATGTTATGAATATAATTCATAACAATTAGCTAAATAAAATAAATATTAATATTATATAATTAAATATTATTTAGGTTAATTAGTCATTAAATTAAGTGAAAGGGCATGTCTAAAAGACATCGCATTCACGAAAGGTCACCTGCTAAGGTATAAAAGCAAGGTCCTCATTGTACATTCAAATCATCTTATACATTTTATATATAAATAAATTATTATTTTTAAATACCTGTGTGTATTTTTTACACCAAGTCTACAAGCTATCAGTCTTTTTGTACTTCAGCATAAGTTTTAATGCTACACTATCATATTCCCTAGTCTGCTTTGTTATGTTCCTACCAATAGGTGTCATAATTCATGATTGAATTATTTTATCTCTAAAATATGTGCAGACCTTTGCTTTCTGCAAATGTTTTCCATATTTGTAAAAAAAATAAAAATAAAATAAAAAATGTAAAGACGATATGTCCTAAAAGAAAAATCAAAGGACAAAAATAATAAAGAAAAGGTCAAAAAAATGAAAGAAAAAGAACCCGAAAGAAAAATAAGATAAGACCATGAAAGTGTGCAAGTCAAAATGCCACTACTATTTCACTTTTTGTATAAATGATCGTGTGCAACTTGTTACTTAAGCCACAATCCATGGTAACCAAACAGTTTAATCTTGGTTATTCCATGTTTTCAATTTCATGCTTAGAGATAGAGAATAAAATCTGACAAAACTGTTTAATCTTGGAAAATAAGTAGATAGGTAGAGTAAATAAAGGAGCTCAACAGTTTAATCTAAGCCCTTGGATGTAATAAGGATAGATTTAGATAGATTTCCATTGTAAAAGAAAAGAAAAGTTTCATAAGGGTTTGCTAGCTTAAGTGCACCCTAATAAAGAGTAGAAAAAATGGTAGGATGTGTAGGTGGGTAAGTAGATGGATGGTTGCAGAATGGTGTACGATGAATGATTAGTTGAAGCTCATATCATTTACTTTCACCATCATATTACTTTGAAAATATGGATAACAGAGACAGTTACAAAGTCAGATTATTAATTCCCTCATTTTCTTTTATCCTTAATGTTACTAATTTCTCACAAATAATAAATCAAAGCACCAAAATCCTTAAACCAAATGGGCTCAGAACATTTCTATGAATTTTGGAGGCATCGGACCCTCAGCCCAATGATTTATAGGTTCCAAGTGCTGACTCATCAACATTCACTCCTTCATAATTCATCCATTTCATTTTAAAAATCCCTTTTTCTAAGGTGAAATCAATATTTACCTAGGAAAAGTAATTAACCTTATATAAAACCCCCCTTTTTTCCACAAAAAACCCACAACATGCATCTAAGCCTAAGTTATAAATGTTTAAATACGGAAATGTAATATATTTCGAAACATTTTACTTAGTGCATTCTCATTTCCACATCTATTTCATATTAACATAATTTACTATAGTTAGCTCTCGCAAAATACACCCCATCCCCTATGTATTATTAAAATCCCTTATTCTAATATCTCGCCCTGGTTTGAAATATAAACCATAAATAAAGGAATAATTCGATAGATTGATTAATCAATAGATTAATTAATTTATCCATGATCAATCGAGACCCATAACCCTTTGCTGCATTAAATAGGAATTAATTAATCAACTTGTGATTAATTAAGAACCTTCCTCCAATCACATCTCCCCTGATGTCATTAATCTCCCTAATCTACAGTTACTACCCCATCGGGTCCCTCCATTAAATCTTCATCAAGTCCATTCCCTAACCACCGTATGATCTAACACCTTCAGATCTAATGGTTGACGCTCATATCGGGCGGCCTCCAATGTCGAACTCTACCGCCCGATACGAGCGGTTTCACTATTCACCCCACCGCTACGTGTCACCCGATGAATGGCATTGGGCGGAACTCTCCCAATACCACTACACACTCACAAGCAGTGTGATAGATACCACTTACCACCCTCGCTAAATGACAAAATGTCCCATCTGTTAATTGGTGCCAACTGTCATTTTCACCATACCTGTCAAAACATTGACTTTGCCAAATAAAAACAAAAATACTCATTATTTTTTCTTACCAAGAAAAGAAACTTCTATTCTCCATGCACACTCAAAGTACGTTCGAGCTGTCATCCTGCTTCCGACCGTCAACTATTAGAAGCTGTTGAATTCCAGATTTCCATTGTAGACTCGTGCACTCCTGTAAATAGTGCACTAGATCCGTTTGTCCTTTCATGCAACCATAACCAGGTATTTACCCGTTTTACTGAGAAAATCCTATTTTCATATTTGGCCTAGACTACATTGTTGTGAAAATCAAGTAAGTTTAGTAATAGTAAGTTGTTCGAAAGTATAGAATCTCTGAGAAACGACCCCATTCTTCACAAATTCCCTCAAAATTACCTACCCTCATCCTTGAATCCATAAGAACCAAGGATGGATGTTCTAGTTGCCTTGGATGCCAGGCCAATTACCACCCCCCACAGAGATTTAGACCATCTTCCCCTGGCTGACAAGGATTTCCAGATAAAGGACCACACCTTTAATGAAACCCCTTTGAAATTACATTGCAAATAACGGGATATCTACTTAAACCATGTTGATAAGATAGGTCTCTAGGAGTCAAACCTGCCCAAATATTAATTCCCAAGTGTTCACATCTTTCCGGAAATTATTCATTACTGCCATGCCAATTATGACCCTGTTTTGAAAGTTGTAATGTCCTCAGACTAGAAAATCCTTTTCACCATTACACCTGAGTCCATAAACGAGATGTTATAGTTGCAGCCTAGTCAAGACCTCACCCCCTTGTCCATTCTTGATTTGCTTGAGAGGTTCTCCAAACTATTTAGTTCCAGAAGTACTCAAATCCTCCAGACCTTCATTTCTGAAGAAAAATACATGCCAAAGGAAACCCCTCCTTACATGTCAGCCTTCTTTTTTGATCTAGGCAGAGACATCACAATAATGTTATCATGCATTCTGGGTTCCACCACTAATGAGTATATAGATGAAACTATTTTTGTCGGTATATCTATATTGACCACCAGTCAACCTCTTGCGGTCAAGTTTGATTATGTCAAATTCATAGCAGATAAAATGCATGATCAGTTTATGAGACTCAAAAATGAGAGAGTCTTCAAGTATTCATCGGTCCTCTATCATTTGTTTCTTTATTACTAGACTGATAAGTTTCCCTTCTCTGTACAAAAACTTGATACCAAAGGGAATCCTAGATCTGTCATTTTCTGGACTTCTCTTTTTCACAGGTCTTATGATTCTCCCTATCCATATACATATTTTATTGACCAATTTGTGCATTTAGTGACTACAATGTTGATAGGCTATCCCCCCCTAGAATTACTGCAGACATTAAGAGGGTTCTCTAGCTGTCTAAACAATACAAAGTTTGGGATTGGTATTTATACCAAAAGCATACCGAAATCAGAATTTATGGGTGTGAGCTGCCTCCATATAAATTACCTAAATATCTCCCCATTCGATTATTTGCTCTGGAGTACTACAAGCAAATGATTAATTCTGATGAAATTCGCTTTGTCAAGACTAAGAAGAAAGCCCAGCTGAGGATAAAGGATCATCTAGGTCCATTTATTTGCAATAACAAAGAAGCCAGAAAGGTAGCAGATGAAATGCTTGAGAGATTGAGATTAAAAAAGAGTTTCATCTAGCCCTATGACCCTCACAGATTCATTTGTGACAGAAGGCAGAAACACAAGCTATCACCATATATCCACCATGGGATCCCAGAGATTGAACAATATGCCAACCAATCATAATGGGTGGAAGGCACACTGATAGATCAAGATAGCATACAAGTTGAATTTGAAATGTAATGGTGAAGTTAGAAAGAAGATTTGATGAGGATTCATTTTTACAGGTGTTTGGAGAAACTTCATCCAAAAAGTAGTCACAGGAACCCAATGCACAACCATCTGAGCATCAAGATACATCAGAACAGGCAGAAGATTTAGAGAAACAAAAGTCCTCTGAACAAGCAAATCCATCAAGACAACAAGAACATTCAAAGCAACAAGAAGAGTCTGAGCAACCCAAAATCTTAGAGGAATTGGCTCAACCTCAACAAATCATGAGCAACCCTCTTGTGTTGCAGACTCTTCTCAATGAGGAAAGAAATCTTAAAAGAGACAGAGAAGAGGCCACACCATTCAGTAGGCCTATTGATCAAAATTTTGCTAAAAGGTAAAGGTTGAACCCCTATGCAGAGGAAGAATATACTGAGGAGACTATAGGCAATGCAGTGGTAGAAAAGACAGATAGTATGCAAACTGTCCCAGCAAGGGGTACACCGTCCACCTCACATATACAAGCTTTGGAAAGACAACAAAGCACAAAATTGTCTTCTTTCACGACTTTTTTTGAACAGAGCCTAGACATTAAAGGGAAATACAAAGAAATCAAAGCAAGGAATGAGAAATTAAAAGCTCAAACCTATACTCATTACCTCAAAATGGCTCCAACTAATCAGACCAGGCTTATGTCAGCTTATGCCATAAAACAAGGAAAAAAGCAAATGGGTTTCCAGAAACCAACTATACAGCAGCTGAAGTCAATGGCTAACTATTTGAAAACTAATTTTGAAGTTTTAGTCAAGGATATCTATCCAATTGACCAAATAGAACTGCACAACCAGACTGGTGAGATGGTCTATTCTACATTGACTAGTAAAGCCATCACAGCACACCAATTGCAAAATTCTTTGCACAACACAACAACATAGCTGCAACTAGAAAAAGCCTCCTCTCAGGCTAAATACATCAGAATAAAAACCTTAGAAGACTTGGTGATAGAGCTAGGACATGATCCCAAGGATGTCAAAGCAACTGAACAATTGATCAAAAAGAAAAATGATGATATAACTGCACTAAAGAAGAAACTTAAGATCCCCCTCTCCACCATCCTCAAACTGTAGAAGTCATAGAGAAATGAAAGGAAGAAAAACTTATGGACCTAGTCCTTAAGTTAAATGAGCAGTTAAAATAAACTGAGAAGGAATTGGAGAACGCTATGCAGTTTAAGCAGAGTGAGCTGGCCACCACTCGTCGGGCTATTATACCCACAGTTTCTACAACAATATCTTTCACCCTGGCAGCTTCTTTGGCACCAACACTTCCACCAGTATCAACATTGCCAGTGGCAGAGGCTGTTCCAACTATGGGTACATCAACCAGTGTAGAGTCAATAGCAGAAAGGACAAATGAAGTGATCAAAGCTATGGAACAAATGATTATCCAAGCTACAAAATTAAAAAGGCTCAAAGAACAAATATCAAGTATGGAAACAAATTATGAACTGGCACAAATCCAGAACAGAGAAGAAGAAAGGAAGAACAAAAGAATGGAAGAGAGAATCAGAGTCCTAGAGAAGGACTTAACACTAGAAATACCCCTAGGAGATATGAGGAATATATTGTGGGCCAATATCATTGATTCCATCAATGATATTCGGCCTTCTATCCAAATCATTTTTGAAAAGACTGAGCTAGTCAAGATAGCTGTGGAAGTTATACAAAAAACCAAAGAAGAATTAGGAGATAAGCCTGAAGAGGCAAATAAGTTAATTAACTTCTTGAACAGTAGGAACAGGTACCAATTGGATGCATTAGAGATTGAAGATAGAACAACCATCATCCTCGAAATTAAGAAAGTTCTTACTAAGAGGAACTTGATGCTCAACTTGGAGAAAAGGTGTCAAAGTATTCAAGCAGACATATATGAATTCATGTTGAAATATGGCATTTTGAAAGAAAAAGGCCTTCGAATCCCACTGGTCATAAACGATAAGTTGATGACACATGAAGACTACATCGAAAGACTAAACAAAAAAGCCAAGAGCCAAGCCAGCTCTTCAACAGTAAAGACACTACCTATAGGAAAGGTGCTTAATGATGGCTTGGAAAGCCTATTTTACATAGAACATGAAGTGAAACACATTTGCACCAACAAGCCCAATTTTTTTAAGTACACAAAAGTTGATGAGGTGTACAGAAAAATGATCAGAATGAAAATACCGAGTGATGAATGGTGGACCAATATGACTGATATACTATAAAGTTACCATGGTAAATCTATAGAGTAAAGAAAGTTTTACTACGGGAAAGTTTGGTAAATACAGGTAAAGAGTATCAGCACAGGTAAAGAGTATCAGTAGGTGATGATAAGAGTGAAATCCAACACAGAATTACCAAAACAACTGCATGAGACAAATTTGAGTTCCAGAATCCAGCACATTCACAAATAGAGGGACAACAAACCATATGTTTTCCATTTGTCTCTATATTCGTGTGGAAGATAACTTTTGTTTCATATAATAAATCTCGTATAGTTATGAGATATTTTGTAATATGTTTTTTAAAAATACTTTTGAAAATGAAGTAAATAGGGTGGATTAAAAAAGAATTTCTGGAGACATTTTGTTTTGAGCTAAAGGAGCTACTATAATCAAGGCTAGACCTGTTTACTGGATTAAATAAAGTTGAGGACACTTCACTCGATTCATGTGCACTATGGGACAAATAAGTATCATTTCTCTCATGTTTAAATATTGTTTTTCCTTTATTTTATGAAATATCAGATGTGTTGTCTTATAAATCTTAAAAGCAAACAAGGAATAATACTATCAAAATTAGCTTAAGTTCTCTCTATCTTAACTGGTTTGCTTATTCAATGTTTTCTGCTAAATTACTTAAGTTAGGGAATTCTTAATTGCTCCTTTACTTCTATAATCCATCTCTCTATTGGCCCTTAGTATAGGGTTCTTAATTTCCCTGGCTATTTGCCAAACCTCCCTCCTTCGTTTCAATACCTATTAAGGATTCTTCATTGCCCTTGGCCCTGGTTGAGATTTCCATTCGATTGAAACTTTCAAATTTGTCCCTGCTGTGTTAGCTTTCCTTGTGAACTCTTACCTTAGTGAATAATCAAATCTTGATAAACCTTTCATACTTGACTCCATAGCCCAATAGCCTAAATATCTACTCTGCCCATCTGTTTCCTTAATTCCACCAAATAAATCAAAACAAACACTTTAAACATTAATAACTAGCCTAATATCATATTAAAACAATGGTAAATCATAAAGAGAGAGCCCTCTCTGAGTATATATTGGCTAGGATCTATACTTAAAAGATTGGTTTGTAGTTACCTCAGATCCTTTCCTTCTTTAGATAACTTCTAAGGAAAATCTGAGTGATAACATGCTTCCTTCCTTCTCTAGATGTCTATACTTGAGTGGATGTCTCCACTCTATCCTACTATGCTTGTGGCTGCTCCACAACTTCCGGAGGTTCTTCTTTTGGCTCGATTTTTATTAGGCTGCAATTGAAGCTCCCTCTCAAGAGAACACCTCATTTCCTCATCCTCATCAAACTCTAGATCTCGTCTGACCACTGTCATCCTGAGGGATGACAAGTACACATGATATTTATGGGGTGTATCTATGTACGCCACAAATATTCCTAACTCTGATGTCGGCCCTAGATTTTTCCTTGCTACCTTTGAAACATGATAGTAAAATGATGATCCAAAGATCTTGAAGTGTGACACATATGGTTTCTTCCTTGAAAAATATTCATCTGGTGTACTCATGCAAAGAATCCTATGAGGACTCCCATTCTACAAATAGACCATTGTGTTGCATGCTTCAACCCACAAGTGTAGAGGTATTCTTTGGTCATGCAACATCACCCGTGTTTCTCCCACAATACTTCTGTTCTTCCTCTTAGCCACCCCATTCTATTGTGGGTTATGAGTTTCTGTCAACTCCCGTCAAATTCCTTCCTCTACACATTTTTTTTAAACTCATTCGACACATACCACCGTTATCGCTTCTCAGAGCCTTCACTTTCCTTCCAGTCTCTATCTCAATAAGTGCTTTAAACTCAACACATTTAGAGAATGTTTGGCCTTTCTTCTGCATGAAGTAGATCCAACACTTTAATGAGAAATCATCTACAAATATAACATAATACTTGTGCTTGACAATGAAGGCTATTGAGAAAGTTCCACATACATCAGAGTGGATCTTTTGAAGTATTGCATGCGCTCTACTATCCTGATCATTGAAGGTGAATTTTGTGAACTTGTCCAATGTACACCTTTTGCATGTATCCCATTGCTTTAGTTCTCCATTGGGGAGGATTGTATAAATCCAATGCACGATCTTCAAAGTGCAATGATGTAAATGGTCAAGTCTTCTATGCCATAATTTGTTGACATCTTAGCTCTGCACCTTCTCTGATTTTGTGCTCAATGTTACATAGTCTTCCACATCTAATTTGTAGAGGTTCTTCACTTGAACCCAGGTCTGATTCACTTTTCCCGTGGTGACGTGTCTCAAGAAATCCTTTCTTTTGTTTATCACATCGTATCCACAATTTTGCAACACCATGATGGAAATTAGATTCTTCTTTAAAAACGATACATACATCACATCCTTGAGCTTGAAAGGGGAGCCAGACTCCCTATGAAAAGTAACTGTACCGATTCCAGTCATGCTATACCTTCCATTATCTCCCATCTCGATGTGCATATGGAGATCCTTCTCCTCCAAGTCAGTGATTTTTTGTTGTTGTTTCCCGTCATGTGGAATAAGGAACCTCTGTTGAGATACCACACACTACCCATCACTATGCTTTCCATGCATGCAATGAGGGTAATCAAGTTTGAACTGTGAAGCCAAGGCTTCGCTCGCTACTCCTCCCACGGTCTTCTTTCTTGCTTTCTTGTGTGGAAATTTCATGGCATAGTGTCCCAGTTCATGAAAATGAAAACACTTGATTTTGGACAAGTACTTCTTCTTTCTCCCTTGACCAGATTCTTCTCTGGATTGGGATTTCTTCCCTTTCCCTTTATTTTCCTTTCTAGCCAAGGCATAATTCTTTTCATCCTCTCCCTTAAATGAAGTTCGGTCTATGTTGCTTTGCCTTATTTCTTCTTGCACTAGATCAGACCATAACGACTCCCATCTTGGTAGTTTCTATATACCATTTACATAATATTGATAACTATGCCAACTATTGGGAAGGCCCAAGAGGGCTAGAGATACCAGATCTTATTCAGGGATAGTAACACTAACCTCGCCAAGTTCATCATGACACTTCCTAAACCTACTCAGGTATTGCAGAATTGTTTCATTCTTTTGCTTCTTTAAACTTCGAATCTTGTCCCTGAGTGCCAACTTCCTGTGGTCACTATAGTTCTCAAACAACCCTGTCAGTGTTTTCCACATCGCAAATGAAGTCTCTTTCTCGTGGAGATTCAAGACAATATGATCCCAAACTCCCTCTAATATGATCCTCCTTGCTACTAAAAATAGAAACAAGAAATGATAAAAATAGAAATGCTAAGAATAGCATTGCTATAGATATGATTTTGGGATACATTCCAATTTTAATTAGTCCCTAAATTAAAATTGAGAATTAAAACTTGAATTTGATCTCAGCAGTTGCTTGTAAAATAATTAATTAATTCATCTTGAGTTAATTAGTTGGAGAAAATCAAACATGAAGTCTATGTGAAGACATGCAACAATTATCCCTTTTGATTAAGGAAGTTATCCCTTAATTAAGGAGATCAGGATGAGTTGTAATTTAAGTTGTAATTAGTTAGCTCAGTTAACTGAGTTAAGTCCAGTTAGATTAGTTCCAACAATTTGTGGAATTGATTGTGAGTTCAATTAGTCAATGTATGCATGCATGCAACTAGTGTACTTCAGGTAACTGAATATTCTCTCATAAATAACTCATGCATGTCAGTTCAGACAGAGATCCAGTTGAGATCAAATGATGGGACAATTTACTATCAGTTGCAGGAATATTCCCATGAGGATATCTCTTGCATGCAGAAGGAATTCTTTCCTTGAGGATTGCGCAGTTATTTCAAAGATTATTGAGTAGTGTGTGAGGTAATTACACACAGGTGGCATCTTGAGGACCTAGGAGAAAATACACAAGGAAATAGAAGGCTTGGAGGGTAGAAGAAAGGCATATGTGTTGTCTATTCTGTCTATGAGCAGTAGTGAGGGGTTGTCCTGAGAGATGGATAGCTTGTGAGCTAAAGCTTTGTGTAATCCTGAGATATTTCCACTTGTATGATAATACAAAGATAGGGGTTTTTAGTTGAGGCTTTCCGCAGAGTATTCTTTTGTGTTCATGTGTGATTGATTTCTTCTTCATCTGTTATATGTGTTCTATTTGATCTTGCTCAAAATCGATTAAGCTTCTGTAAGTTTGTTTGTAGAAGTAGATCAAGTATTTTTCTTTAGTTACATTGCATTATCAGGTGATCTACAGTGAGAATTTCTACATGGTATCGAAGCAAAGGTGATCAAATCAGAGAACAATATACAAAGAAGGGAGAAGTTCGAAGTTTGAAGTTCTTGATTGTAGAAATCAAATTCTTATCACATCTCAAAGTTCACCAATGGCATTCAATGGTTTGATACTTATGTATTCCTTGGATGACAGCTTGAATTATACAGCTTGGAAGGATCACATGGAAGTAGTATTAGAGGACAATAGTTTGAAGGACTTCATTTATCAATAAGTCCCCAAGCCAACAGTAACTAATGCCCAAGAATTGGCAGAATGGAAGAAATGTGTGGCTAGAGCGAGGAGGATTCTTCTGGAGGGAGTTTGAGACCATATTGTCTTGAGCCTCCATGGGAAGGAGACACCATTTTCAATGTGGAAGACATTGAAGGATATATATCAGAACAAAAACGATCAGAGGAAGCTAGCGCTGAAAGAAAAACTTCGTAAAATCAAGTGTGAAAAGGGTGACACGATCTCTACATATCTGAACAAGCTCACCACCTTTAGGGATGAGCATGGAAGTGTAGGAATCACGACAGCTGATGATGACATGGTGAGTCTTGCTCTCCTCGGTCTTCCTAAGAGCTGGCATAGCTACCAAGACTCAGTCAATGGAAGAGAGAAATTGCCAGATTTGGAACGAATGTGGTCGGATCTGATGTTGGAGGAGATCAGGAGAAGCACCAAAGATGGTTCTTCAGCAAATCATGATGAAGAAGAAAATCTAACCTTAGCAAGTAAGGCGAGAAAAGGGAGAGGGAAGGCTTCCCATTCCAAATCAAGTTCTTCCCATGGTGGGAAGAAGATTGAAAAATCTAAAGTGTGATGCTTTAATTGTCATGAGGTGGTCTATTATGCAACAAATTATCCACAGAAGAAATCCAAGAAGGGATCTTCGAAAGGATCAGATGGTGAGGCACTGACCTCACAATTCGAATTGGATTTTACCCTAATCACATGCATGGTTTCATCGATGGTGGGTTGTTTTTGGTACCTGGACAGTGGAGCCTCATTCCACATGACTGGCGACAAGAGTTTATTTATTACCTTAGAGTAGAAGGACCTCCATATGCACATAGAGATGGGCAATGATGGAAAGTACCATGTTTCAGGTGAAGACATGGTTGTGTTTTAGAGGGAGTGTGGAGCTCATCTCACCATGACTAATGTAAAGTATGTGCCTGGACTAAAGAAGAACCTAGTATCCATCGCAATGTTGGAAGACAAAGGCTATGATGTAGTCTTCAGTGAATGAAAGGCGTTCCTGAGACACATTGCCATGGGTCAGACCAAGAGGATTGGGATTCAAGTAAAGAATATCTACAAGCTGGAGGTAGATGATTGTGCTGCATTGAATTCCAAAGTAGAGTTGGTGCAAAGCCAAGAAATTGGCGAGCTATGGCATAGAATATTGGGCCACTTGCACCATGGGGCCTTGAAGATCATGCAACAGATTTCTACCAGACTTCCCAAGGGTAAACTTGAGCAAGTGGGCACATGCAAAGGGTATACCTTGGGTAAGTATGGAAAATCTTCCTTTCGTGATCGAGACAGTCGAGTTGAAGCAATCTTGGAGCAAGTTCATATAGATTTGTGTGGACCATTCTCAACAACCTCCATTGCTAAACAAAGGTACTATGTTATTTTCATTCATGATATTTCTCGTAGATGCTGGATCTATTTCATGTAGAAGAAGGATCAAACCTTCTCAAGGTTTTGTGAGTTCAAACTTGGTTGAGAAAGAATTAGGAAACAAGATCAGGGCCTTGTGAAGTGACAATGGTGGAGAGTATGTCTCTCAAGAGTTTAAGGAGTTCTATGTAGTAGAAGGAATTAAACGGGAGTTGTTTGCACCCCATAGCCCATAGCAGAATGGGTTGGTCAAAATGAAGAATAGAACGATTGTGGGAGCAGCTCGGGCAATGCTACATGACCAAGGCCTACCACTTCATTTGTGGGTTGAAGCATGAAATATAGCGGTATACTTGCAGAATAGAAGCCCACATAGCATACTTGGGATGAAGACACTAGAGGAGGCTTTCTCCAAGAAGAGACCAGATGTGAGTCACTTTAAGATCTTTGGCTCATTGGTATTTTTCCATGTGACCAAAGATGCCCGGAAGAAGCTAGAGCCAACAGTAGAGTTGGGGATACTTGTCGGGTACACTGATAGTCCCCACAACTATCAGGTGTATTTGCCTACCAGTTAGAGGACAGTGGTTCGCAGAGATCTTAAGTTCGATGAGCTGAAGGCCATGCAAGTTTCCCTTGAGAGGGAGCTCATGTTGCATGCAAAGGATGAACTTTTGGTTCCTAAGGAGGAGGAGCCTCAGATTGATGCAGAGCATCCGCATGTAGAGGATCCAGGAGTGGAGACATCCACTCATGCAGAGTCTTCCAGAGATGGGTGGAAACGCTCAAGGGAAGCTGACATATTGTTGATGGATGTGAGAGAGAATGTGGGAGAGCCATCTTATTAGTGCAGACAGAGGAGGTCACCTAAGCAGTACACTGGTTACATGGCCCTTGTTGGGTAATGTATAGAGACCGAACCATCTTCCTTCGAGGAAGTAGTGCAGCAACTAGTTTGGGTTGATGCTATGGTGGAAAAGTATGACTCCATATTTCAGAACAGTGTTTGGGATGTTGTTCCAAGACCGGAGAACAAGTCAGTGGTGAGTTCCTGTTGGCTTTACAAGGTAAAACAAGGAGCTGATGGTAGTGTGGAGAAATGTAAGGCAAGGTTTATTTCCTGTGTTTTCTCAGAGGTCGAGGGGATTCAATATGATGAGAATTTTTCTCCAGTAGCAAGATACTCATCTATCATATAGATGTTAGGACTATCAGCACAGATGGGTTGGAATATCCATCAGATGGATGTGAAGAATGCATTCCTCAATGGAAAGATTGAGGAAGAGGTGTGCATAGAACATCCAGAAGGATTTGAGACATTCGATCATGAGTCACATGTGTGCTGACTCAAGAGAGCTTTGTACAGGCTGAAGCAAGAACCTTGTGCTTGGTACACTAGGATCGACAACTATTTCACTGAGTTTGGCTTCACAAAGAGCGAAGCGGGTGCGAATTTGTACCAAATCATGGTAGAAGGTAAGAAGTTGATCATTGTTCTTTATGTTGATGATCTGATATTGACAAGTGATGTTCAGTTGATCATGTCTTGTAAGGAGGACCTTGCAAGAGAGTTCGAGATGAAAGACATGGGTCTCATGCACTACTTTCTAGGCATGGAAGTGTGGTAGAAGGATAGGGAAGTGTTTGTGTCTCAAGGCAAGTATGCCAATGAAATACTCAGGAGATTCCACATGGAGAAGTGCAAGCCATGCAGACTCCTCTAGAAGGTAATTGGAGGAAGGAGGATGCTACTTCAGGTGAGGTAGTAGCTGCTACTGTGTATCAACAACTTGTGGGTTCATTGATTTATTTAGTGAACACATGAATAGATTTGTGCTTTGCGGTGAACCAGCTGAGTCAAGCTATGGTTCATCCTACCAAGCTGTTTTGGAAGGTATCTAAGCATGTGCTGAGATACCTCAAAGGCACATCTCAGTATGGATTATGGTACAGATGGATAGAGGGAGTGAAGCTTCAGGGCTTCACAGATGCAGATTGGGAAGGGAGTCCATCAGATCAAAAGAGCACTTCAGGAGGAATTTTCAACCTTGGTTCAGATGCAGTTTCTTGGTACAACAGGAAACAGAGGTCAGTTTCACTTAGCTCAGCAAAGGCTGAATACATGGTTGCAATCCAGGTAGCATGTGAAGGCATTTAGATGGGGAAAATTATAGTTGGGTTGTTTGATCAGAGGATGGATCCAACTATGATCTATTGCGATAATCAAAGTTGTATCAAACTCTCTGAGAATCCAGTATTTCATGATAGGTCCACGCACATCGATATTTGGTATCATCATCTTCGATACTGTGTGGTGAAGAGGATCATGTTGTTGTAGTACGTTTTGATCGAGGAGCAAGATGTAGACATTTTGACTAAGGCATTGTCAAAATGCAAATTCAAGTTCCAAAGAGACAAGATCAGGGTGACAGATAATCCCTTTCTTGTTGAGAGGGAGTGTTGAAAATAACAACAAGAAATGCTAAAAATAGCATTTCCATAGATAGCATTTCGGGATACATTCCAATTTTGATTAGCCCCGAAAGTAAAATTGAGAATTAAAATTCGAATTTGATCTCAGCAGCTATTTGTAAGATAATTAATTAATTCATCTTGAGTAAATTAGTTGGAGAAAATCAAACATGAAGTCTATATGAAGACATGCAACAATTATCCCTTTGATTGAGGAAGTTATCTCTTAATTAAGGAGATCAGGATGAGTTGTACTTTCAGTTGTAATTAGTTAGCTCAGTTAACTGAGTTAAGTCCAGTTAGATTAGTTCCAATAGTTTTTTGAACTGATTGTGAGTTCAGTTAGTCAACGCATGCACGCACGCAACTAGTGTACTTTAGATAACTGAATATTCTCTCATAAATAACTCATGCATTTCAATTTAGACAGAGACCTAGTTGAGATCAAAGGATGGGAGAATGTACTATCAGTTGCAGGAATATTCCCATGAGGATATCTTTTGCATGCAGAAAGAATTCTTTCCTTGAGGATTACGCAGTTATTTCAGAGGTTAGTGAGTAGTGTGTGAGTAATTACACACAGGTGGCATATTGAGGACCCAGGAGAAACTGCGCAAGGAAATAGGAAGATGGAGGGAAGAGGAAAGGCATATGTGTTGTCTATTCTGTTTATGAGTAGCAGTGATGGATTATACTGAGAGTTGGATAGCTTGTGAGCTAAAGCTTTGTGTAATCCTAAGATATTTCCACTTGTAGGATAAAGCAGAGATAGGTGTTTTTAGCTGAGGCGTTCCCCAGAGCATTCTTCCGTGTTCATGTGTGATTGATTTCTTCTTCATCTATTATATGTGTTCTATTTTATCTTTCTCAAAATCGATTAAGCTTCTGTAAGTTTTTTTGTAGAAGTAGATCGAGTATTTTTCTTTAGTTACATTGCATTATCAGGTGATCTACAGTGAGAATTTCTACACTTGCTTTAGCCACATCCTGCTTCCACTGAGGAAGATCCTGGGTATCAAATGTTAGGGGTTTTGCTACAACCATCTTGATGTATTATAGCAACCCATTATCATCCAATACTGACTCCATGCAGATCTTCTATGCCACAAAATTTATGGTTCCTTTGAAAGCATACTTGAGCTCGAGCCCATTGAAATCCATCTTCTCATTCCTGGAGAAAACATGTAACATTAATCTTCAAATTCGAACCTTCTGCAGTGACAACTTTGAAATATCTTCTCTAATGTGAAGCTAGCTTTGATACAATGTAGAAATTAATGTGTATATTCTAAACTTATGATTTTTTTCAAATGACAAGACTAGAAGCTATTCTACTCATATGCGAAAGAAAATTCATGATTGAGAATACAAATCATTAAAATGCATCAGGATTCAACACACATACACAAATATTTATCTAAGGGAAAGAAACTGCTTAAAACCCCTTACTATTTGTATTGCATTAATCAATAATAGAGAAGAAATACAATGCTTTCTCAAGCTTGAGAACACCCTGCGCCTATATAATCTATCTCACAACTTCATTGATTGAATCTGGCCAATACTTAGCCAATTTACCACTACCAAGCTCCTATTTCCTCATGTTGTTTGATGAGGAATTAGACCCCTATTAATTAGGGGAATTATTCATTGAGAATTGTGCAATTCCTTTAGACCCTTCTTTAACTGCATGCACCACTTGTACAACTTGGAAAATTATACATCTGATAGTACACTTCCCTTGAACTCCAATATCAATTGGGTAACTCAAATTATCTGCATGCAAAAATTATTTTGGGCTGATTGATCAGTTAATTGGATGATCACTTAGTGTGAAAAAAGGTTACACACCCTTAACTTCACCTCCATTAGTTTTACTAACAGTGCGAACTAGTTACACTGACAATAAATCAAATTAATTGAAATACATTGCTACAAAATAGAAATCAATCATGTAGAAATGAACTCAAGTGTCTCCAACTCAAATTTACTGAGTTAATTGAGTGACAATACCCATGTCACCTTTGTTAACTACCTCCAAGTATTCTGTTGAAATTGAAATTGAAATTTCTCCTAATTTAATCAAGAAAAATTAAATTAGGAATTTCTTGCTACATTTCCAACACTGCCAGGTGAAATGTGATTTGTTCTAGGAAGAACCCAAAAGGAAAGAAACACCCAGCTCATACAAGAAAATCTCAGTAGAAGGCAAACAATGTTGTTAAAAGGAATGTACAACAATCGACATCGATGCAACCCATGATTGAAGGCCAGGAACCACTTAAGTGTTGGACATGTGGTCGGGACCATAGGAGAAGGGATTTCCCTCATCAACAAGAGGTTGGAACTAGAATCTACAATGCACAAGAAGTGAGCATAGTCGGCGAAGTAGCCCAGAGTGTGCCCAGGTTTTATGCGTCATTGGATAACCACCAAGTAGATCGCGAGACATCCATAATTAAGATGGAAGGTAAGCTACAAAAATAACCCATTTCTATTTTTATTGATACAGGTTTTAATTATAGCCATGTCAGCTCAAACCTTGTCGAAAAGTTCCAATTGGACAAAGGAATTGCATGAAGAACCGTGCCTAGTTCAGTTAGAAACGTGGAAAAATAGAAGGATCAACCAATGGGTGAAGTCATGTGTATTGGAACTCAGTGGCATGATCACAATAACTCAGTTGAATGTGCTGCCATTGGGTGGGTATGAAGTATTGCTGGGAATAAACTGGCTATACATGCACCAGGCCAAGGTGATTGCTATGAAAAAATAATAGAATTCTTAGATGAGAAAGGAACAAATAAAATATTACAAGGAAATAAAAAGACCATATCAGTGAGATTAATCACTACCATGAAGGTTAAACATAGTTGTAGGAAGGCATGTACGATGTTCACAGGATGGGTTTCCAGAGATGAGGGCGCCGATGGAGTGACATAGAAAGAGCGAGTTGAGATGCTTCGAAGGTACCTATTCTTGTGATGGTATGCGAATGTATTTCTAGTAGAGTTTCTTGGATTAACCCCCTCACGGAGAGATAGAATTCTCTATCAAGTTGATACCTGGAGTAGCACCAACATCTAAGGCCCCATATAAAATGAGGACTTTGGAGTTGGTTGAGATGAAATTATAGCTGAAAGAAATGCTAGAAGGGGTACATAAGGCCAAGTATGTCTCCTTGGGGAGCACTGGTATTATTTGTGAAAAATAAATATGGAACTCTAAGGTTATGCATTGATTATAGACAACTAAACAAGGTAACCATTAAGAACAAGTACCCATTGCCAATGATTGATGATCTCTTTGATCAGTTAAGGGGAACAACGATATTCTCCAAAATTGACTTGAGGTCAAGTTACCATCAAGTGAGAATCAAGGAGGAGGAAATACATAAGAATTCTTTCAGAATGAAATATGGGCACTAAGAATTCATAGTGGTACCCTTTGGGCTCACTAATGCTCCTGCCATGTTCATGTGTCTAATGAACGTGGTGTTGGGACCATACTTGGAAAAGCTTGTCATTGTATTTGTGGATGATATATTGGTCTATTTCAAAACTGAGGAAAAGCATGAGAAACATCTAATGTTTGTGTTACATTTGTTGAGAAAGAATAACCTCTAAGTAAAGCTTGATAAGTGTGATTTCTTCCAGTCACATATACACTATTTAGGGCACTCGTATCCAAGGAAGGTGTATTAGTTGATCTGGATAAGGTCAAGGCCATAAGGGAGTTTCCAACCCCAAGGAATGTGGATGATATCAAATCATTCATGGAATTGGCAGGATATTACAGGATATTTATTTGAAATTTTTTCAAAATCAGGCATTCCATTACAACCTTATAGAGGAAAGGGAAAATATTTGAGTTCACCATGCAGTGTGCAAACAACTTTAAAAATTTAAAGCAATTGCTCACATGTGCTCCAGCATTGAGGATTGCAGATCCAAACAATGATTTCATAGTATGTACCGCTGCTTGCAAGGAAGGAATCTGTGGAATCTTAATGTAGGAAGGAGAAGTTGTGCGTTATGAGTTTAGAAAATAAATTATACATGAGGATAATTACATGACCCACCACTTTGAATTGGCTGCTATCATTCATGCTTTGAAAATGTGGAGGCACTACCTCCTTGGTTAGAAGTTCATGCTCATGATAGATTAGAGTGGGCTCAAATATTTGTTTGGAAAACCAAAGTTGAATGCTTGGAAGGCCATATGGTTGGCCATGCTCAATGAATTTGACTTCGAGATCAAGTATATAAAGGGAAAGGAAGAAAAGGTTGTTTATGCCTTGAGCTAGAGGATCCAAGTGAAAAAATTGGAAATTGTAAGCTCATGTGTGGAAAAACTAGATTAAAATATCAAAGGTGTTGGACAACAAGATTAAGCATACAAACGAGTAAAAGAGGGACTGCGTCGAGATAGTGAGGATGGAGACTACCACCTCACTGAGGATGATTTAGTCTGATTTAAAAGAATAATATATGTGCCTAATAGTGATGACATAAAAGGAATGATAATGAGATAATTCCACACTAAGCCCTACTCAGGACACCCAGGGTATCAAAAGACCCTCACAACCATTAAGAGAAGCTACTACTAACCAAAATTGAAGAAATAATTAGCAAAATTCGTGTCAAAATGATTGGAATGCTAGAAAGTGGTCAAATGCAGACATTCAACATAATTATTATAGCCTATCCCCATCCTAGAATGAAAGTGTGATTTAATCTCTATGGATTTCATAACAGGGCTACCCAAAATATCAAAGTAGCATGACACAATCATGGTAGTGTTGGACATGCTTAGCAGGGTAGATTATTTTGTGGTGATCAAATCCACCCATTCTTCTAGCGAAATAGCACAAATATTCATAAGAGAGATCATGAAGATGCATGACATCCAAAAAAGGATAATGTCCAATAAAGATGCTAAATTGACTTCCAGGTTTTGGAAGGAACTGTTCACAGGCTTGGGGATGGAATTAACATTCAACACTGCATATCATCCTCAGAACGATGGGCAAATTGAGATGACCAATTGGATCCTTGAGAAAACATTAAGGATGTATGTGATGCATCAACCTGGTAAATGGGAAGAGTATCTTCCACTCGTGGAATTTTCATATGTCAATGGACACCAAGAATCCATAAGGATGAGACCCTTTGAAGCATTATATGGTAGATAGTGTAATACTCTTATTAGTTGAAGTGATCCAGTTAATAGAGTTCATGTAGGACCAGATATGCTTAAAGATATGGAACAAGAAGTTCATATCATAAGGAAATATTTGAAGGTGGCACATGATAAAGACAAGAGCTATGTAGATAAGCACATGATCCACAAGGAGTTCCAAGTCAGAGAACACGTTTATCTAAGGGTTAAGCCCAAACAGAGTTCCCTAAGGGTAGGTACATGTGCCAAGCTGGCACCATGCTACTATGGGCCATTTGAAATACTTGAGAGGATAGGAACAATAGCATAGAGACTAGCCTTACCTCCATTAGTTAAATTTCATGATGTTTTTCATGTTTGTTTACTTAAAAAGTATGTGCATGATTTTAATCATGTGATTGATTGGTCCATCCTATAGGTGGAACCAGACGGATATTTCCAACTAGAGCTAATATTCCTTCTGGACTAGAGGAGTCCCATGCTCTAAAACCAAGCTATAGAGAAATTCAACGTATAGTGGAAGCACCTTGGGCTAGAGGAGACCACGTGGGAAATGAATGATTCCATGAGAGGTAATTATCCTTTCTTGTTCGATAGGTAAATAAGCATGTATAATTATAAATATTGTATAGATTTGTGTGTATACATATCCATGAAATAAGTATGTGTTACATCTTGATTATTGCTTGCACATGGAAAATAGAATGTCGAGGATGGCATTCCCTCAAGGGGGAGGGGACTGTGATAGCCCCACCTGAGGATCCCATGCGAATGACATATTAAATGCATTATAAATATTATACAACGAATTGAAATCAAAATGGGGACTAAGTAAGGGGCACAGAATCTAGAGCTGGGAAGGGAGTCACTTGTTTAGGACATCTTGCTTTCTAGTGCAAGGAAGAAACCTGAAAATGCAAGATAACCATTAAAGACTCACAGGTGCTAGAATTGAAGAAAATAGCTCTTGAAATTAAATGAGCAGAAAAAAGAGGTATGAAAGCCCATGCCATTTGGAAACAACCACAAGATAGAAAAGGACAAAAATTTAAGAAAAGGGATGACACATTGTAGGCCAGAGAGGACATAGCAGTAACAACGGTCGAGGAAGAAACCAATAAAGTGCTAAATGTGAATGAGAAAAAAAAAAGAGAGACAAGAATACAGGTGCAAGAGAAGTGAATGAGGAATGATGTGTGGAGTAGAGGATAAGTTTGACATGAGCTCTCCACAGGTAGTGACAAAGAGAAGAGAATAGAAGGGGATTGGCTCTTGATCCTTGGAGGTTGTGGGTTGAGTTGCTAGTCTACGGAGCCCTGTAACATCTTGGGGTACCTGGAGGCTGTGGATTGAGATAGAATACAGAGATCCCTATATCAACTTAGGTCCCTAGAGGTTGTGGGTTGAAACAGAGGTCTTTGGATCCCTATAACAACTTGGGTCCCTAGAGGTTGTGAGTTGGGATGGAATCTCTGGAGTCCTATAAAAACTTGGGTCCCCTTGAGGTTGTGGGTTGATATACAAAACTATGGAGCCCTGTAACAACTTAGGTATAGGCTATCCTGAAGTAGAAGCTAAATTAATTCCTAGATGGCACAATGAATTCTGGACTCCCTGGAAGGGGGTGAATCACTGTGTGAGCACTTGGGGATGAGGTTGGGCACCTTTGGTCTCCTAGTATCGATAAAGAATGAAGCTACCAGCTGGTGGGATTGAGGAAGGAGGTCCTCTAGAGTCTCAAAATTCAACAATGGATTGGTGAGTTAGTCCCTTAAGCGAGCAACCCCCCCAGACTCTGGAATCTGGGTCGAGGGTGAAATATGTGTTGAAGAATCTAGGGCACATGAAGTTAATGAGATTCTTCTTGACTTGATAACTATTTGTGAGGCATTTTTAACATTCTTATTAGCACAATATTGTCTCTAACATTATTAGAGTGTGTGTTTATTATTTCATCAAATAGCTACCAAAACAAAGATACAAGAATGCAGGATGTTGGCATTCTGCCAGGGCCAAAACCTCTCCCTCTTGGAGAGGAAAACCCACACATAATTATTCTTATAGAGATTCCAATTGATGAATACCAAGACCATGACCGTTAACTTACTATGCCACTCCAAGACCAAGACATCAATCCTCTTCTTCGTCGTTGCTAATTTCATCGTCACTGCATTACTAAGATATTCCTTGTTGTTGTCATCATTGAGAACATTATTTGCTTCTACTAAGATACTCATTATGAAAATGAGATCATTTCTTCTGCACCATTACTCCATCTTCACATTGTATCAACTACACCATCATTATTGTATCATCTTACTACACTACTACAAAGATCTGAGATCATAGTTGTGACTATACTTAGATCATGACTGTGTCTTGATGTTATGCCGAGATTGTATGATCCTCTCCATTGTAGATACATCAAGATTATGACTGCGTATATATACAAGTTGAAATAGAGTATGACTGAGGTTCTTCTCTAGGACTGTAACTTTCGAGACAATAGTTATTGAAAACTAGAAGAGATCATGGTCACAAGACTGATATAATTTACTGTGATCATCATCGAGGATAACAAAGGTATCCAAAGTCCTTTTTCCCACAAAAAATCACAGATACCCGAGACTATGTATCACTATTCTTTCCACCAAGATCCTATCATTGTGCTTTCCCGATATTATCGGTCACCGAAATTTCAGAGTGATCTGAAGTCCCATGAACCAAAGTTCTGTGATCCGAAGTTCTATTTTTTCTATAATGACTCTAGCCGCCTATTTATAGGTATTTTGCCTCCATAATAAGTCAACATTACCAAGTGAACCAACATGACTTTAAATTCATTTTTGCTGGCTGATGTGACTATGTTTTTCGTCATTTTTCTTGCTTATCTTCAAGAGGATTGTGCTGGTCTTGGAGGGATGTTATTAGACATTCAGTTGACCCATATATATTACATGAAGGCTCAAGAAGAGCTCCTTACATATTACTTTGACTCTTTGTCTTTTATAGACCTATGAAATGAGCAAGAAACACATTCATTTAATTTACAAAAATAATATTTCTTTTTCTTGATAAGTACAAAGATCAAAGTTACATTTGTAAATACCAAACCTAGTTATACTTTCTTCAACACTCTCTCTTAACTAGGGAGCTATTTATAATGGTACTTGGTCATTCTCAATCTGAATAATTTCTCATAAGAAGAATCAGATTGGTAACCTATCTATATAGCATCATAGTAACCAACAACGTTTCCATAACAAGGCCTTGACTGACAACTCTATCTCTCATTAGATCAGAGCACAATGTTGGTGAGACCAATGAATATAGATGCCTTTATTATTGTATCTCAAGGTACATACCCACCTGGGTGTTCATTGAGTATGATCTTCTAGTACTATTATTATCTTGGGTTCCCAACCCTTAAAGAATATCATTCCTCTTGCCTACTCTTGTCGTGGATTCCCTACACATCCTCAAAGAGCATCGGATGCCAGATGATTACCCAATCCTCCATTCTTTCTTCCAAAGAGAAGACAAGAATGTTGTGTCTATCTCTCCCTCTCAACTAGGGAGGATATCATATGTCTTCATTTCTCTTCATGGCCTTCACCTAGACTTACAACTATTAGTCCTGGTCTAGTGCATGACACATGAAATAGAAAAACACAACTGTCACTCCTTTTTAATCAGGGTGATCTAATCCAAGATTCCTCTTGATCAGGGACCTGTCAGAGCTCCCTCTTAGCTAGGGACCCTTATATACATCAACAACTTCTTTCTTCATGGGTTCTTTAACTGCTTGATCAACTTCTCTCCTTGATGTCATGAAATTTAGTTGAGATTCTTCCTTGTAGGGCAATAACCATCAATCACTTTCCTCCTTAGTTCATCATGTCATTCCTTTCTTCATGGAAAGTGGCCTTCTTCATATCTAGAACCTTCGTTATATGACTACTTCTTTCTCATCATGATTCTTCTATCCACCACATGAATGCTAGTTATACTTGTATTTACAACTCTTGTGTAAGTAGTCCTGCATTATCCAGATATTATTCAGTAAATCAAAACATCATATTAAATTAAATCATAACTTACGAGATGGCTCTTCATAATGACATCTTCTTGTAGGTATCAACATCCTGCACACATATTGACACATCTCCCAAAGATATCCATTGTCAAGGGTATTCATCTTTTTCAGACTTTAATCAGAGTCTTCATATCTTTCCGAGAGATTTCCTGGTCAAATCTTCTTGGTCTTTTGGATGTTGATTTCCTTCATCATGGTTGCATATCTCACGATATCTTCCTTCCTCACACATTCCATTCCCAGTATCTTTCAATAAGATTTTGTTCATTGTAGTCAATCACCTCATACTTCATATGAGGACATATTATGTTGATTTCATCTAGTGTGACTTATGCCTTCCTGCATCCTTTCAGAGGAGGAGATCCCTTTTCTTCTGATCGTGCTTCTTTAGATAGAAGCAATTATCCATGTTACATGCAACCATATGACATGACATTATAATATTAAACACATGCATACATACCTTATTTTACCTTCAGGTCATCGAGGCTTCTTCCAGCAGCTTCCTCGATTGAAAATTTCTTCAATCCCTTGATTTTCTTCATGTCATCACATCATCATCTCATGGATTTCATAAGTTGGATTTCTTTTTGAAACACTTGCTTCCTCTCTAGATTAGCGAACCCTATGATGAGGTTTCCAGCAGATAATTTTGAGGATCTTGTATATCCCCAACTGGCAAATTTTTCATTTGGATGTATGATGAGCCTTGTCCTAGATGACTTCTTCCTTTTCTTCAATGTCTACTAAGGTTCCCAAGAGCTAATTCCTACATGTTTTTCTACCATGGATTTTGTCTTTCATGATTCCCATGGTGATGTCACAGGCTCTTGTTTCTAATGATTCTATGATGCCATGATGCATCTTATTATCATCGTCATATCTTATAGCACGAGATTTAAGAGCTTATGATAGGACCATTTTTGTGAGGGATACTATCTTACTCAGAGGAGATATTTGTTACTCCCTCTTTCCTTGGCCCTTTTCTTCAGCTTCCTCCATCTTTCTGTGATATGAGCTTCCAAAATATTTCTATAGCATTGAGTCTTAGCTATACATATTTTGTCTTGCTTTGCTTGAGGACCAAGATTTTGTGTAGGTCTAAGTGATGTGACCTTCTTTACTATAATTTTAGAGAATATATCTTCTAGAATTTCATATATCTCTCTTTATATCTCCTATTTTAGCGTGTGAGGACCTTTGAGTGATTTCGTGTGATTCCTATGAGTGTCTTGATACATTCAAGTATTGTTTGACATTTAGAGACCTTTCGATAGCCATAAATGATTTCTCTTTTCTATGAGGATTATGACAATTCTCCTTATTTTATGCAAGGAACTTTTTCATGAGGACTATGGGTATTCTCCAATATTTATATTTCCTTGCAAAAAAAAGTTATTAAACCAAAAAAATAAAAGATACTTACTTGGCATGTGAAGAGGAGATCTTCACCTTGATGCTTCTTTTGCTTGACCTTCCCATCATGAACCACTAGTATCCTTTTACAAAAAATTCTTTGGAGACCTTCTAGCATCATGACATTTGTGATATTGACGTCATCGATACTACTTTATGATATTCGGATCATCTTGACTCCCAATTCATCTTTAAGGTATTTAAGCACATTGTTGACATGCTAGTGATACTGTTATCCCACAAGTGGACTTTATCACACTCTGTATTCCTTAGATTGCATCAGCAAACACCTACATCGAGCATTATCCAAACTGTGATAGTGATATAGAGAAGCTTATGTTTTTATCTGAGCGTCATGTTATTTAAGATCTGAGACTGTGACAAGTATTTTGTTATGACACTGTACTAAGACAGTGATGTCTATGTGTAGAGAGGCACTGTATAGAGAGACTATCTTATCACCGAAAATGCCTTCTTGCAGTGACTATATTGAGACAGTGGTATAATATGGATTGTGAGAGGCACTCCTTTGATCAATTCTGCCATATATTTCAAGACTGTAATTTATTTCATAGAGAAGGTTTAGTGATCAAGAAGTGAGGATCCCAGGAATGGTACTGATATATTCCATCAAACTGAACATGAGTTGAGTGCATGAATGTAATCATTAGAGTTGATATTCCATGTATTGTTGTATACTTTCTCCTTCAAACCTTCCAACTTGCTTTGATGTCCTGGGAAACATATTTGTGTATGTCTCTTTTTTGCCCTTCCTTAGGCTGCAACCATAGCCCTGATACCATGTTGAAGAATATAGGGCACATGAAGCTAATGAGATTATTCTTTACTTGATAACTATTTGTGAGGCATTTTTAATTTTCTTATTATAGCAATCTTCTCTTTGACATTATTAGATTGTGTGTTTCTTATTTCATCAAATAGCTACCAAAACAAAGAGACAAGAACATGGGATGTTGGCATTATGTCCGGGTAAAAACCTCTCCCTCTTGGAGAGGAAAACCCACACATAATTATTCTTATAGATATTCTAATTGATTAACACCAAGACCATGACCCTTGACTTACTATGCCACTCCAAGACCATGACATCAATCCTCTTGTTCATCATTTCTGAGTTCATCATCACTACATTACTGAGATCTTCCTTGCTGATGTCATCACTAAGAACATTATTGTGCTTCTACTAAGATACTCATTATGACAATGTTATCATTTCTTCTACACCATTACTCCATCTTCACATCATCTCAATTGCACCATCATTACTGTATCATCTTGCTACACTACTACAAAGATCTAAGATCATAGTTGTGACTATACTTAGATCATGACTGTATCTTGATGTTATTCCAAGACTATATGATCCTCTCCATTGTAGATACATCAAGACTGTGTCTGCATATCTATACAAGCTGAGACATAGTATGACTGAGGTTCTTTTTTGAGATTGTACCTTTCGAGACAATAGTCATTGAAAACTATAATAAATCATGTTCATGAGACTGATATACTTTACTTTGATCATCACTGAGGATAACAAAGGTATCCGAAGTCCTTTTTCCCACAAAACATCATAGAGAGTCCCATGATTATGTATCATTGTGCTTGCCACTGAGATCCTGTCACTGTGCTTTCCTGAGATTATGTGTCACCAAAATTTCAGACTGATCTGAAGTCCTCTGACTTGAAGTTCTGTGTTTCGAAGTTCATTTTTTTGTGGTGACTCTAGCTGCCTATTTATAAGTGTTGTGCCTCCTTAATAAGTCGACATTACCAACTGAACCGACATGACTTTAAATTCATTTTTGTTGGCCGTCATGATTGTGTTTTTCATCCTTTTGCTTGCTTGTCTTCAATAGGATTGTGTTGGTCTTGGAGGGTTGTTCTTAAACATTCGATTGACCCATATATATTACATGAAGGATCAAGAAGAGATCCTTACATATGACTTTGACTCTTTGACTTTTCTAGACCTATGAAATGAGAAATAAACTCATTCATTTAATTTACAAAAATAATATTTCTTTTTCTTAACAAGTACAAAGATCAAAGTTACATTTGTAAATACCGAACCTTGTTATACTCTCTTCAACAAGATGCAAGTAAGTGTGGTTGTAGTTGTCTATGGTTGCATGGAGAGTCCTTTTCCCGGACTCAGTTCTCTTGCCTACTCAAAGATAAGTAACTATGTATTCTATTTAATGTATGATGGATGATGTTACTTTGTTTATGGATAATGGTTGGAATGTAGGGATTACATTGTACTCGTGAAGACTCGCTTATGCATTATATTCCTTTTGTGTTGTGCGGTGTATTAAATGGTTGCATCTATGTATGTATTTGTGTGGAATACATGCTAAAATGTGTAAGAAAGATGAAAAGAAAAAATATGTTAATAATTGATAAATGATAGGTATGAAATAACTGGTACATAAAAACATATTAATATCATGATAACTAATACCAAGTTATAATAGAATATTGAGCCATGAAATCTTGAGTCAATAGTGGGTTCGGTGACCATTTATTACTATATGATTACAAAGATAGAGACCTTCTTCATAGAAGGGTCTGTATTCACTCGTGAGTCATTTTTGGTCACGTTGCAAGGTGTTGTGTTGCTCGACGAGCATGACATTAACGTCCAAGGGAGTTTTTCTTGGTATCTGTTGAGCCACCCGATTTATCTAAATGTCCTTCAACCTTATATTCTTAACACCTTGTATACTATTTTTGGTGTCATAAAGAGACGACCAAGGTACTTGAAGGATATTCTTATCGATATGGTATTGTTTGCAGGCCCAACACAAGGTTTGTCACCGTCGACATGTGGTAGGCGAGGTTGGATCCTCCCTAGAGTCTATGCCAAGTCAGTGGTAGATAATCCATGCAGGAGTGCCTATGCTTCCCATGGGGGCATTTCATCCTCATGGAATGGGAAGAATTGTAGGCTAGGATATTGCTGGAGAATTAATCAATCAAGATCGAGAGGGATAATGTCATAAATCTCCCTAGAAAACCAAGATCATCGCAGTGAAACCATAAGTCTAATTTGGAGGTCTACCAAAATCTCAAGGGAAAGTTATATCTAGCAAGGCTAGTTTAGGAAAGACTTCACAGTACTGGAGCTGGAAGATGGGAGGGCTACCAAGTCCTCCTTCTAAGGAACCGCACAGTGTGGATTCAGAAGCCTTTGACTGAGTCATGTCAGGAAGGAGTAGGAATTCCTTTTTGCAACTTAAGGATAGGAGGCCATGAAATTATAAGAAAAGTTGGGCCAAACATATCCTCAGAACAATCAAAACCCTAGTCTAAGGAGACTCCTGATTGGTGGAAAGAGATTCCCTTCAAGGGATTTGTTAGAGTGATAGGGAAGAAGGCCGTAGGGTGGAAGTTAGAAGGTAAATTGAATTAAAAATTGGGGACCTAATGGTGGGAGAGTGTCAGGGTCTATCAAGAGATGGTGATAGAATTTCTTCCATTATCCAAACCATGGGCGAGGGAAGGTTGCGATGAGGAGGGCCACTCGGGGAACCCAAAATGTCAAAATCCAAGGGAGATGCATAAGTGATTCCTTTCTATATACCAGGTTTGAGGGTATGACCACTCATGGGTACCTAGTATGAAATCAAATGCTAATGGATTCATTTTCCCTTTTGAATGGAGATCATATTGGCACGATGTCTTAGGGTCACATGGTTAGTAGTGGGGCATCTTGGGTGTCCAATGGGCCCCTTACGGGCAACACGTAGAATTTTTTTGAGACAAGCTCAATGCATGGTTGACATCATATGGGAAATATTAGACCCTGGATGTCAGAACCTCGTAAGGATGTAAATTTTTGGGGAAATTCTTGCAGTAAAAATGATGTGGAAGTTGTTGACAAGGTGGCGATCCATCAGCCAACAGGTTGGGTTCAAGGGAGGAAGCCCAACTTGGTAACTCTAAATACCATGAGGCCTCAGAGATGTGACATGGGGAAGATCATTTTCTAGGGGGGAAGGGGGGGGGACCATACATTAGGAGTCGGGTGTCATGAGGCACCAGAGTAGAGGTGTCAAGAGGCTTGGAGCCGCCACAATAATATATATATATATATATATATATATATATATTATATATATATTAATATATATATATATATATTATATATATTATATATATATTATATATATTATATATATATATATTAATAGAAATAATAATAATAATAATAATAATAATATCATATTACATAAACAAGGAAAAGAATGTTCATATAAAATATTTACCCCATTCCTCCAATGTAATTGAAGGGGGCAGGTTATGTTACAATCCTCAAAATCCTCTCATAAATCCAATTACCTCTAAAATCTCTCTAGCTCTCCAAAATACTCTCGAGATCTTTCTTTTAGAGAAGATATGATTACATCAATCCTCACTTTAACCAATTATATACAATTATTCTAGAAACTTAGAAAAATACATGAAATTAAATAATTTCACACATTTAGGGAACCAACTCCCTTGGTAAATGAAAGACCCCCTATTCTAGTCAAAATAAATTTTGACTTTGAAGTGGAGTGCTCTTGCATCATGATTACACATGGGTTAAAATTTTAGGGTCATTACTAATGAGGATGAGGTCATCAACATAAAGAACAAGGATTATGAGATGGATTCTTACTTTCCTGGTGTAGGCATTGGGGTTAGAATGACATCTAGAAAATCTAGTATCTAGAAGAAAACTATCCATTTTTACATACCAAGATTTGGAAGCTTGTTTGATACCATATAGAGATTTCTTAAGGCAATAAATAAGGATGGAACCAATTTGAACATAAGTAGGATATCATTCCATGTAGATTTCTTTTTGAAAATACCCATTCAAGTTTAATGTATATATAACATCCATATGATGGACCTCCCATTCATGTGAGTCAACAAGGGCTAGAACAAGGCATATATAATTCATTTTGTGATAGTGATAAAGGTCTTGTTTGGGAAAACAAGGTATTCCTGACATGAAGAAAACCTTTAGTAATCACTCACATAAATATATCAAAGATCATAACACCAATATTTTTATGTGGTTTAAACCCCCTAAGAAGGAAACACTCTACAACCCAAGTTCATGTGGCCACTTGAGTCAATTTTTGTAATGCAAAAGAAAATTTGAATATAAGAGAGTATTTCACAATCAATCTCCAACAATGACCCTTTGTGCTCTTTAAATAGAAATCATGATCCAATAAGGTCTAAGCCACATAGGAATATTTATTAATATCGAGGAGAATATAAGTTGTCATATCACTCTATGTCTAGAACATATCATCACTACTATTACAATACAACTAATGCATACTAAGCAAACACACTTTTACCTAAAGACACATTATACAAAGTTTATCTTAAATAACTCCTCAGTTTCTAAATATCCTAACAATTTGACAATGAATTACTCACGTGTCAAACTTGCTATTATTTTGTCAGATTCATTGGTTGCGAGTTTGACTTGCACGCATGTAAAATTGCTAATTCTTTGAGTTGAGTTGAGTTTGAGCTATGATTCCAAGTCAAACTTAGCAAGTTTTGCTATGTTGGGTCATGAAAATCTTGAAAAGTAATCATGCCATGAAGTTTGATAAGGAATTAATCACAAAACAAACTTTATGCCATCTCGTTAGATTGAGTTTGACTTGCCCATGAGTCAAGACTGCTAATTTTTTTGTACAATTTGACTCATTTGTTAGAGTTAAAATGAGCATGTTTTGCCACTTTTATACGATATATAGATTCCATGACATGGTTCTCAACCTACCACATGGTATATTAGTTGTAATAATTGATAGTTTTAAAGGCTATCAATAATTTGTCTAGTAAATTTAATTATTCATTCATTTTTTATCATTTTCTAGATGAATTCATGAAGAAAATTGGAAGCATATATACTTTTAGCTTTGCAGAAGTTTTGTCTCTAGTAATAAAATAATGCTAATACATAAGCTATACATTCATATTTTCTCTTAGTGTGAGTTTGATTTTCCCTTTTTGCTTCATTTATCTTTGGATTGTTAAGAAATTTCTGAATGGCTTTTCTACTTCTTCCTTATGAATATTGCATTCAAAATGTCATATGGTTTAAAATGCATAATGGTTTTTTTTGGGTTCTAGGGAAAAACGTTGAGTAAAGGTAACAAACTCACATGACTAGAATACTATGAGGTATTTCAAACTTCCACCGATGGGTTCATAAACAAAAAGACTATGAGGTCTATTTCAAGAGATATCTTCTATTTATATGTATAATTTGGGTTATGCATAGCTCTCATTGTAACACCATTTATTATTTATAGATAAAAGAAAAAAGGTCCAGAAACCTTGAAGGTCCAAAAAGTGTCAAAATTCCTATCAAAGACATTCAAGCCATTCAAGCATCAACTTTGATACACTGATAAAATTGAGACTAGGTCTCATGAAGATAAGAAGTAAGACATCCATAATGGGATTGATTGATCTCCCAGGGACCTTCTTGTACTTTTAGGCCCTCCTTCGACAACCTATTAATTTTAGTGTTTTTGTCACTATATACATGTGCAAAAAGTAATTTGAGAAAAGAGTAGATTGTAAGTTCTCAAAATAATGGTTGAAGCATGAATTTTCTTTGAATAAAGTCTCCTTTCATCCATTGTATTACTAAGAAGGATTTTCCTAGGGATTGTATTTGTGAGATCCCTTTTTCTAGAGCATGAATTAGAACCAATTTGAATGTCGTGAGTTTTCTTTAGTTATTTGCGACATCATTGATACTAGCATTGAAGTGGTTTTGGTAGAAGAGGATAATACCCCAAATACCTTCATTTTATGAATTGCCTTGCAAGGTTCCATTTAATAAATCCCAAAGGATCATTTCATTTATATTATAAGCTAATATTTTATAGCAATGAGGGATATAGGATAATTGAGCAAAGAAACTTAGATATTGAGACTTTGAGAAGTGCGTTTGAAGGGTAGGTTTCCCTTACCTTCAAAGAGATTTACATTTATGACCAACCATATAATTTCCCAGACCAAGATGAGTGAAAGAGCTTTGAAGTCTTTTGTGTCCTTGAATTGATTCCATTTCCTTAAAATTTATCTTATGGAGTGTCGTTGCTAAAGGTTTTTCAATCCCATTAGACCTTCAAAGTATTTTCAAATGTGCTATGAGAAGGGGAAGGAGAGAATAAGATGGTGGTTTGTCTCCAAGTATATTTCAGAAAGGTAACATGTACCTAGGCCCTTAAAGTGTTTTTTTGGTAAAACATCCCATGTTAAAGATTTTTTATTTAGGAGAAGCCTTATAGCAATTTTTTCTTTTGTTAGATATTTGTATTTCTAAGTAGATTTCCACCACCAAGTTAGTGGTTGAGTTTTTCCTTTCAAGGATAATGTCTTTTACCCAATTTTGGGCTCACATCCTCTTGATGGTTCATGGATGAAAGAAGTTCATACTCTTCATTATTGTGGTTAACATTGCATTTATTAAGAAACCTTGTGTAAGCTTCCAAATAGCATCATATTCCCTTCTAATATCTAGGTCTGTCTATGATAGCCATTGTTATTGTTTGGTTTTTACCACTTGGTGACTAGCAATGTTGTGTAGGGTATAATGTTATTTTTGAACTAAGGCATTGAACAAGGGGTAATGGTATCCTATGTATGTTTCTCTTCCTGATTTAGGGATTAAGGCCCAGTTGGACAATCCCCCTTTTCCTTCACTCCAATGTATCTAATTCCTAAATAGCGGAAAGGCTAATTGGCGGGTTTCCAAATGATATAAGAATATTGGAATTTGTATGAAGTCATCAAATCCATTCCTTAATGGATAGGGTGCCAAGGTACTTGTATTGGATTGTTTGAACCAAAATATTTGTCCCTATAAGAGTTTCCAAACATTTTTGGTCATGATATTTGAAAAATAAAACAATTTTTTAATTCCCAACTTTCTTGGAAATTTGGTACAACAAGGTTTTTCTAGGGAACTATTTCTATTCACTTCTTCTCCAAAACCCCTAACCTTATGAAATGATAGCAAAGATACCTAATTTTATCAACAAATCCTCTTAGAATCCATGAAGAGACATCTAGTAGATTTGAATAACCTCAATGGTATATTTGACAAGGACTAAACAACCATCACATGAGAGCCATCTGTTACACTAGATCCTTAATTTTTTTCCCCTTGATCTTGTCTATGAGCCACTTCCAGTCACTTTTGAGGTAAAAAATAGCCTTTAAGTGGAAACCAAGGTATCTAGATCCTATTTAAAAGGTTGCTACCATAGGAGGGAAATATGGGAAATGTAATTATTCTCAAGCTCATAAAGACCCTAATAAGTTATCATAGAATTGGATGAATTTAATAACATGCCCGCAACTGTGAAAAAGAGATCTAGGATTTCTTAAAACTTATCCACCATTCTTTTTAATCCATAAAAAAAAGTATAATTATCTCATCAACAAATATTAAAAGTGAAAGAAAACATGCACTTCTAATTAAGATATATTTGAAATAACCATTTATTGAGGCTTTCTTGAGTGCTCTACTAAGCCCTTTGACAACAAGGAGAAATACAAGGGGGAAGAGTGGAAACTATTTCCGAATTCCTTTTTTTAGTGTTGAAGAAGGGTGAAGCTTCCCCATTTATTATAACTATGGATGAAACTAAACTTATATCATTGATTACTCATGCCACAAAGTATATATTGAAACCCAGGTGGGTGAGAATAAGGATGAGGAAAAGTGTACTAAATTTGTTGAAAGCCTTGAAGAGATACAATCTGATAAGCATGGCCTTCATATTTTTTGTTTTCAAAGTGGAGGCCTTCTAGGGCTATGCTAACAACCTCATGTATTTTCCTTCCTTCAAGGAAGCCAAATTACTTAGTTGAAACCTATCTTGAAAGAATTTATTTTAGTGCTTGAGATATGATTTTTAATATGAATTTGTAAATGCTATTGTAGAGTGGGATTGATTGAAATATTTATAACACATTGGATTGTTTATATTTGGAATAAATGCAGTGAAAATGGTATTAAAATCTGTCAGTATTCTCCTAGATTTCCTTATGGCCTTCACTACCCCTTGAAGATGATTCTTTATGAAATCATAGTATCTAAGAAATAATTCAATGGGAGGATAATCTATCCTAGGACTCTTATATCTCATAAAACTTTGAAAATGTCTAACTCCTCTTTGCCCATTTCTACCGTAATATTTTGATTATCTTCAAATTCCATGAATTTAAGAAATACACTAGGATGGCATGATTATCCTTTTTAAAGAGTTTGAAAACATTTAACTCCTTAACAATAATGTTAGGAAAATTTTGAGCCTATGGGTCATATTCTCTAGCTATTTTCCAATTGGAGCTGACATTTTCACTACAATTTGCAAAGTGATGAAAGAATTTGATATTGTCACTACTTTCCTCAAGGAAAATCACTCTACTTATGAAGCACCATTATTTCTCTTTATCCATGAGAAACTTCCTTCGTTTGTTTTGAACCTATCTATTCTTAGTCTTCTAAGAATCCATCAAGAAAGGAAAATCATTTGAACATATCTTAGAGGCTAAAGCTTCTTCTAATTCCCAACTGTGTCTATTATCCATTTATCATTTTTCTTTTGAACATTACATTACCAATTGATCATAAATTTTTAGATTCAAGTAGAATTGGAAAGGCATTGATTCATTGAGCAAATTATTGAAGGGTGCCCACATGTTATTTAAAATTTGAATGAAGTCATCTTACTCGAGCCATTCAAGGTTCAACGTAAAGGGTCTTGGAGGTTTCCCTTGAGTAGGGGTCACTTCCAAAAGGAATGGTTTGTGATTAGAATACCCTTCAACTGATAACCATTATCAAAATTTGGGTACCTCTTCTAGAAAGTCCTTCAAAACCAAGAAACGATCTAGTTGTTTTGTATTTCTACCTTCACTAGTACTTCAGTTTGTCCATGTTGGAGTGAGCTTGGCTGGATCAATATCCAAAACTTTTACTTGTTCTATATTGCTAATGAGTCAATATAAGAGTGAATCTACTTGGATAGCTAGCCCCCATATCTGAGAGGCACCAAGAGAAATATTTAGGTTGCCTCCTATAATCACAAACTCTCTTTGAATCCATAGGATGTTAAAGAGATGTTCCCAAAATTTAATTATACTTTAGTAGGTCTCGTAGAGGTTTAGATAGGTGAGCTCTTTCCCAATTTTAAGGGAGAAAAGGGAGACACCATTTTTGAAGCAAAAGCCCATGAGTTAAAGAGTGTAAAATATCTAGTCTTCCAACCTGTAACTAGTCCTCAACATCATCCTATGGCATTGAAAAACCTAAAAACCAAACCCTTAATAAATTGGAGAGATATTGTACATTCCCCACCCCACCTCCTTTTGTCATTATTTCTTTCTAGTAGATGACGAAGGGGTTTCAAATTTAAATCGACATTTCGAAGGTCAAATTTTAAAAGGGATTGGCCAACCATCTATAGTTCAAGGTTAGAAAGATCATTCTGAAACTAAATTAGGTGTAGTTGATTTAAGGGCCTCAATTAATGATCATTATTTGCTAGTTTTTACTTTAGAGTTAGCTTGCTTCTGAGCTATTGAGATGTACGATTTTATTCCTCTTTGTGCAAACTTGGGGTTTTTCTCTTCCAAGTTTCTTGGACCACCCTTATAAACTTCTTTAAGATTCAACATCCTCTATTTCAAGGTCTCATATTATATTTTTATATCTTTGAAAGAGGGAGTTGTCAATACATTACTTCCTTGGAAAATGTTTTAGAAGGGGTGGACAAGAGTCTGCAGGAAAGGAGGTTATAGAGAGGGTTTCTTCTAATCCATCTAAGGGAATAAGCAGGGTGGGTTGAGGTTTTGAGAACTCAGATAGACTATAGAGTAAATATCCGTCTGGGTTGAGGTTTTGAGAACTCGGATAGACTATAGAGTAAATATCCTTGGTTTTTCCTTGATTCATGCTCTAATATTACCTCCCAAGATTCAAAATTTAATTGAATTAAGGAAACAATAGAAGAGTGGGAAGGAGGGAGTTGGTTACTTGGAACATTTGCACTCACATTCTCTTGATATGGAGAGAATATTGAAGGGAGTCCTACTACTCTTGAGTGGGATTTTTTTGTTAAAGTATTTAGTGTTCAATTGTCTTCCATAGGGATAACTTGTAGAGGTTTAGAGGGATTTTTTTTTTTTTTGAGTGGGTGTAGAAGCATTAGTAGATAAATGTGTCTTCTAAACCCATACCATCCTAGAGAGCCAGTGAACACAATATTTTTCGTGGTGTCCATACTTGTGGCATCTCTTGCATTTAAATGATATCCCTTCATAGTCGAGGGTTTGATGGAAGAAATAATGGTGTTTCTAAATGATGATGGATCCTTCAAATTCCTTGGATAGGTTGAGATCCATTAGAATTCTAGCCACTCCCATATATCTTGTATCGAAAAAATAGTTATTCACTTCATAATAGAGACCAAATAAATTCCCTATTTCCTTAAAACCTTCCTCAGACCAAATAATTAGAGGTAGTCCTAAAATACAAACCCAAATTAGAGGTGTAGTCTAATTAGGCCAAGTGCACATCAAAGACCATGTAAAATCCTATTTTCATATTTAATAGGCCAAAAGGACCAGGCTAACCATCTCCTTATGAACACCATACTCTTGGGAATATACTCAAGCAAACTTCCAAAGTTCCTTTATGTCCAAGATTTAAGATAAGCTACTCCCATTCTTCTGTTGGAGAATCTATTAGTGAATGAAGACTTCTCAAATTCCATAATCTCATTAAGCTTCATAGTGTTATCTAACAACACATTAATAACCATTCATTAACCCATTAATCAATGAATATATACCCTTGGTAGCCACAAGTGCTTCCATCATTGTGAATAGAACCAATTATTATTGGAATCAAAGTGTCAATGATCAATATCCTTGTTGGACCAAAGATCAAAGTGAGAGGGGGGTGAATAAATGTGATAAAAATTTTACCATTTCACAAATTTTCATTGATGAACAATATTATAACAATGAATCATAACTATTTGTAACATATCAATAAATAGAGAAATGCATAATGAAGTTATCATCACATCATTAATACATCAAGAAGCCAACATATCAACACAAGGAGACAAGATTTTCCGTGGAGACCCATATGGGAGAAAATCACAAATTCTTCTTCTTCTTATTCTTTTCAATTTATTACATAGATTTGTAGGCATCAACTTGTTGGAGGCTCCCACCCCTAAGTATGCAAGCTGATACTTGCAGTAGGCTACAACCTTATTGAGGCACCAACCTCAAAAATATGCAAGCAACAACTCACTATAGGCTACGACTTGATTGAAGCACCAACCTCAATAATGAGAAAGCTTCAACCTACTTTCGACCTCATTGAGGCACAAACCTCTATAACATGAAGTATTTGACTTTCTTTAGGATTGAACCTGATTGAGGTACCAACCACAAGGGAGGCACCCACCTCCTTCTTCAACTTCTTATGGACCCCTTTTCAAAATATTTCAAATTGGATCAACTTATTCTTCAATAATTTAAATCTTCAAATTGAATAACTTGGTGCTGTCATATTTTTGTCAACCATCCATCATACCTTGTCCAAACTATGTTACAACCTACTCTTCAATCTGGTCAAATATAACTCATATTGCAACCCATATACTCATCATCACTGCAACCTAACAATCACTGGGGCTAGAACCTGAGTATCGACTAACACAACACAGGCCCATAACCAATAGTCCCACACTATGGTAATTGACATATTATGCTCTGAACTTTATTTTATTGTGTTGAACAAACTTGCATGAGGAGAGTTTTAGGATTCAATATGAGGTCTATCCACAACTAGACTTCAACTATATATTACTATCCATGTGTCTCAACTCATTGTCAACCATTATGTTCCATTTTCCTTTAAAGTGATTTCATTTAGTTTGGACAATACAAATGGAGAAAGGCCTTTGGGCTTTGGCGTAGAAAACAAAAATGTAGCAAGACCCTTCAAGATTTAATTGTAGCCAATACAAATAGAGTGAGCCTCCTGGCTTGGTCGTAGACAATAAAAAAATAGCGAAGCCTTCGGGGTTTGACTGTATATGATCAAGTAGAGAAATGCCTTTGGGTTTGGCCGTAGACAATACAAATAGATGAGCCTTTGAGATTGTACATAGAAAATGAAAATAGAGCGAGCCTCTAGGATTTCAATATAGACACTCAACTAGAGTGCATCCTCTGGGCTTGGACCAATACTCTAATTTAATATAAAAAAAATGATGATGCCCCTCAACACTACCAAACAATACTATGACAATATTAACAATGATACTTCTTGGAATTAGCAAGGACCAACGTCCCTCAGGAAACACTAGTTAATACTATGACAAAAATCATAACTATTATCAAGCTCTACAAGGACTGAAGGCCCTCGAGAAACACTGACCAATACTGTGAAAAAATGGCAATGACTCTTAGGTTCTGCAAGGGCCAATGCCCCTTAGGAAATATTTCATGATACTGTGACAAAAGTGACAATGCTTCTCAGGGTATGCAAGGATGAACACCCCTTGGGGATCGATGCTCATGCAATAAGAAATAATGATGCCCCTCCAGGATCAAACTCAAATAAATATCAACAAATGATCGATCAAACACATACAAACTGATTATCAACAAAACTTCTTTTTCCTTTGAACTAGTTACACTCTTCATACATTCGTTGTGTATAAACTA
>APFE030943475.1:9606-29234 GCA_000404065.3 Pinus taeda | reverse complement strand
GACATTTGAAATTTCATCTAATGGGTATTTTCAATCCAATCACCATAAAACTAGACCTATTACTAGCTCACTCATATGGACATCGCAACACATGTATTATAGAATATTCTTCATTTTCTTAACTTAGAAGTTATCAGTGCTGAAAATTGTTGTTATTGATGTCAAAGGTTGTCCAAATGAAAGAGGAAATTACATAGTCAAATAGGATATTATGATACTTTTCTAATGGTATATGGCACTCCCTCTAATTCCATAGGAATGAGGAGATATAAAATATTTTTCAATATGACCCAAAAAAACTAGAATCAGACCCCATTTAGATACCGTATCTTTGAAGGTTTACTTTCTCAAAATACCGAGCTCAAATGGGAGCATAAGGTATATGGTTAGAAAGATGATGCCAAGATATTTCCAATTCTATATGGCACTCCTAACCCCTCAAATTTGAGGTTAAATGGATTTTTTTATACTCACTATACATTATGGCATTTGAAAAAGTCATCCCAACTACTGGACAAGCCATGTAACGTACCTCCATGGCCTACCCAAAACTTTCACTGTTAGGCTCCATTAACTTAGAAAATTTGTCTCTATTATAGTTAGATTTTGACCGTATTTACTTGTACATTAATTTTAGTTATTATATGAACACTATCATTCAAACGTTCATACCAATTTCAAATAAAGTTGAATAACCCCAAACATCGGTCATTGATGTGATCTTTTTATTTACTCAATAAATCTTATATATTGGATGAATATTAAGCATATTAGACTTCCATTCATAACTTGGTTAAGTCGCAAGTATGATTCCACATACCTTATTATCATGCGAATGGTTATTATTCCGACAACTTTCTCTACTACTCTTAAGAATGGAATTAAATTGAGAGCAATGAACCACACTAATACTCTTAGGCATACTCTTCAACAAGATCTCTTCAACACAATCAATGGAATAATCCTTCATGGGTGGACTCATTCATGGGTTAAAATTGACATTGTTAGAATCTCATAAGAAACCTGACTTACAAAATTCTTAGGGTTTAGGGTTTAGGTTTTGGAGGTTTAGGGTTTAGGGTTTAAGGTTTATAAAAATTTATTAAATTCTTTTAATAAACACTTAAATAAAAGCTACAAAATGCTTTTTAAAATGTTGTAAAATGCTCAGATTTCAGGGTTTAGGTGTTTTGGGCCAAAGGCGAGACCCGACCTCAAAGCATAAATTACTAAATGACTAATAAAAAACCATGCACATGTAAAGACTTGTGGTGGTCTGCTCGGGCGGGAGAGGAGACAGGAGCTGGCGGAGTGATGAAAAGGCTTCATTTCCACTAGAAGCAAGGTTTCATAACCAAACCACAATTGTCTTCATACTAGGGTCGCAAGGGCAGACCACGAAACCGATGTGAAACCACTTCAAGCTACTACAAGTTACATCTTCCTTCCTCACTCAAGGCAAGAGCCCCAGTGAAGCACCATAAACATAGACCCGACCGCTATTAAACTCCTTACCACCCAAGCTCATTGCCCAAACAATCGAATTCAGCCAAATCATGTACCAAGGTTCACATTTATCGTTAGAGTGCTTGAGGAGGAATGTCATGCTAGAGGAGTAAGTATGAAGTCTTGTCATCATCACAACATTCATATGTGCGTAGAGGGGAGGGAGGTATGGATGGTCGATCGCACACCATTTGTACCAATGCATCTGCACCCCCATTGGGAAAAAGTTGCTACTGTTATCAAGGGAACTTTTGAACTTATTTTTGGAACCAACTGATATCAATTTTCACATGGAATACATGTGTGATTTTCCTTTTGGAAAACCACAATTACATACTGTAAAATTCATGTAAATTTTATTTTGTATTTTAAATGATACATATTTTTCTTTTTAATTAAGTTCAACAAATAACATACCTCTCAACATGTTCATGTTTCTAATTTGATTATGGTATGCCGAGCATCTATGGTGTCTTTTAGAAAAGTATATACTTTGGCTATTACAACAATTGCGAGTTACCCAATTTATGATATCTCTACTTATGGACATAGGTAAATGATTAGTCCATGCAAAGTCTAGTGGATTGACTTCAATGTAAAAATATTATCCAAGTGATGTTACTAACCATTCTCTATAAAAATGTAATCCCAAGATTAATTTATTTATAGAGAAGGTATAATACCATGGATACAAAATTTGTTGCAGTTTGGAAATTATATTGTGGGTAGTGTTTCAACTTTTTTATTTCATAAATTTTCTATCAACCTATCCAGATATTGTTTTTTCATCCTATAAAGACATTCTACATGAGTCAAAAGTCTTTGAAAAATATTAATTCAGAGTATTGAAGTACTCAAGTATTGAGGGGTTTGTGGTTTTCGCAGTGCGTTATATTAGATATCATTTTTTGGGGTTCAACTATGCTAAGTAAGTCATCCATATATGACCATTTCCATGGGAGGTAGTCGTAACTGACTAATTTCTCATGATTTTTTAATATTCCACTTATTTCACTATGATTTCAATGATTATATTTTCAAATAGGAAGTTGATAGTTTTTTACATTCTCCCACTCTCTGAACTCAACATGTTGAGCTACTTGATCTGTTGTTGAATGTTAGTTTTGCTATACTAATTTCAACTTCAGATTTATAAACAAATGCTTGTCAATTGCTTCATGTTCATCGTTCTCTTATGGTGTTTATGATTGTAAACAGGTAAATTTTATCAAGTTTTACGTGAAATATAAGAGTAAAATAACATCAAAAACAAGTGTTGAACAACAAAAAAGTACAAAAAACCATCAACATGGACACTTAACATAATGTTTTGATGAATGAGTCCACCCCTCCTAGGCTACATCTCCTTGGTCTATCTTCCATGGATTAGGACTCTGTATTAGCTCAATATGGAAAAAAATGTTTTTGACCAATCTCTACTGCTCCTTAGACCTACTTCAATGTGTTCAGAATGCTCAAATTAGCTAGGAACACCTTTTGCTGAGCTCAATTTGGTTGAATTTTGCTTCAGGTGTGGTCAAAATAGTTTTACGTAGGAAAACACCTGTAAAACTAGAGGAACTCCACTCAAATCCACTAAGACTGGAGTTATCGCCAATTTTGGAGGTCCACCAGAATTTCTGCCAAGTTAAACTACAGTTAATTAATGTTAAATGTGCTTAATTAACCACTAAATGTGATTAGCACAAACTGCAGTTTTACTAACAGTTAACTCTGGCGGCGTTGGTGGAGGTAAACACATGGAATGGAATAACACTAACGGTTATGTTTATGGTAACAATGGAATACATATAACTGTAACTGCCAATGGAGCATTCAGATGGGAGGACTCACCTACAGGTTGGCCCTCCTAACCCCAAAATCACATTACATTAAACTTTAAATAGGTGTGGTAAATAATAGTTAAGTTGTAATGCGGTGGTGTAATGAAAATGTGTTGTGTTTGTTTGGTGCAAGTCCTGGTTCCCATCATGAACAACCTTTTGGTCATACTGCCACAATCTACCTAGTAGAATATGACACACATCCATGGGCATGATGACACAAATAACTTTGTCCCTATATTTGCCAATATGGAATTCCACCACACACTGCTCATCAACTAGCAGTTGGTGACCCTTCTATAACCATGAAAATTTATATGGAGTTGGATGCTTCAGTCGTTTAAAACCCAATTTGTCCACCATCTATGTTACAACCAGATTATCACTGCTTCCACTATCTATAATCAGTTTGTAGCATTTTCCATGTGACTTGCATACAATCTGGAATAATGCCTTTCTATGGGTTTGTTCAGTTGTTTCTTTTGTTCATTTCAGCAATACCTTATTCAAGACTAAGGTCTCTCCTATCTCCGGTGTATTTTTCTATATCCTGAGGCAGTGCCTCTTCTTCTTTTGTCTAAGCAACATATGCTCCTCTTTGACCAGCCTGTTCTCCTTCAGGACACTGAAAGGATCTGTTCCCCAACTTGTGGCACTTGTAGCACTAGTAGGCAGCTCTTTTACCTCTGCCATTTACTATTCCTCTCGGGTATGGCCTTCCTCCTCTCGTGTTGCCCTCCTTTTCCACTATGCCTGAGGTTTTTGAATTGTTTCCCTCTTGACTGTTATTGGCTGTCCTTCCTCTACCAAATGATTGTCCTGTTCGAGTTGTAATGTTTCAACTTCTTAACAAATATATATATATATATATTTATGATGGTATTTTTATTGGAAATTCATTTGTTTACATTCTACAATGGAAATTTGGAACGTGTTTGATTTCGGTACCTAAAGCTTGTCTCTGTAATAATAGCTTGCTTGGCCCATTTGTATCTTCGCTCTGTTGGCACTGTGGTTTGTCTGATAGCTCTCCTCACCTTTATGCTTGTTGTTCACCTGTGTATTTTTAGCTTTGTTGATGGGAAAAAAGGAAGTAGTTTCTACAGTATAAAATAGGAAGTTTAGGACCATAGTATGAATGGTTTCAAACGTTCTTGTATTCAGAAAATATTTCTATGTTTTCTCTGTATTTCTTCTATGATGGGAAAAAAAGATTACATCCATTGTTTCTTCCTTTGTTTCGTAGAGAATATTAGGCACCTATCAGAACTGCCAATGGTTACGTTAAAACTATTCCTGAATAATTGTCTTTTCTTGCTTTGTAAATTAAAAGAAATTCTAAATAATACTAAGAGGAAAAAAAAGAATTACTTAAGAAACCATTGTCATTGTCTGAGACAACCATTCATAGAAAATAAAAAAACTAATGAAACTCAATTTTTTTTGAACAAGACAAACTCCCACCATGTCCTTCCCTGAGTTGGATGCTCCTGCATCATAAACCCTAAACCCTAAACCCTAAGTATTTTATAACATTTGAAAAAGTGTTATGTAAAAATTATTTAAGTGTTTATTGAAAGCAATTATTAAAGTGTTATAAACCCTAAATCCTAAATGCTAAAATCTAAAACCTAAATGTCAAACCATAAACCCTTAGCATTTTATAACATTTTAAAAAGCATTTTGCAACTTTTATTAATTGTTTATTAAAATCATTTACTAAAGTGTTATAAATCCTAAATTGTAAACCATAAAATCTAAAATCCAAACCCTAAACACCAAACCCTATGAATTTTATAACATTTTAAAAAGTGTTTTGTAACTTTTATTTAGGTGTTTATTATAATAATTTGCTAAAGTGTTATAAACCTTAAATTCTAAACCTGAAACCCTAAACCCTAAACACTAAGAATTTAATAACATTTTAAAAATTATTTTGTAACTTTTATTGAAGTTTTTAGTGAAATCATTTTAAAAAGTGTTATAAACCATAAAACCTAAACTCTAAACCCTAAACCCTAAACCCTAAATCCCATAAACCCTAAACCCAAACCCTAAACTCTAAATCTAAAACACTAAGAATTTTATAACATTTTAAAAAGTGTTCAATAACTTTTATTTACGTGTTTATTAAAGTAATTTACTAAATTATTATAAACCCTAAACCCTAAACTTAAAACCCTAAACCCTATAGCCTACTTTTTAAAGCCTAAATCATAAACCCTAAAATCATTTACTAAGGTCTTCTAAACCCTAAACCATAAGTGATTTATAATATTTTATAAATTGTTTTGTAATTTTGACTTAAGTGTTTATTAAACGCATTTAATAAAGTGTTATAAACACTAAACCCTAAACCCTAAACATGAAACTGTAAACCCTGAGGATTTTATAACTCTTAAAATGTATTTTGTAACTTTTATTTAAGTGTTTATTAAAAGGATTTATTGAAGTGCCATAAACCCTAAACATTAAACCATTAACCATAAATCATAAACCCTAAGCATTTTATAACATTTTTAAAACAATTTTGTAAATTTTATGTAAGTGTTTATTAAAATAATTTATTAAGGCATTATAAACCCTAAACCCTACACCCCAAACTCTAAACCCTAAGAATTTTATAACATTTTAAAACTCAAATCTTAAACCCTAAAACCTAACTATTTCATGACATTTTAATAAGCATTTTGTAACCTAATTTTTATGTGTTTATTAAAAGAATTTACGAAAGTGTTATAAACCATAAAATAGGCATTTTATTACATTTTATCAAGCATTTTTTAACTTTTTAAAACCCTAAACCCTAAACAATAAGAATTTTATAATGTTTTTAACCCTAAACCCTAAGCATTTACTAAAGTGTCATAAACCCTAAATCCTAAACCCCAAATCCTAAGAATTTTACAACATTTCAACAAGCATTTTGTAACTTTTGATTTTTTTATTATTAAAAGCATTTACTAAAATGTCCCTAAACCATAAACCCTAAACATTTTATACAGTTGAACAAGTGTTTTATATTTTTTTTAAGTGTATATTAAAATAATTTACTAAAGTGTTATAAATCCTAAACCGTAAGGGTTTAATAACAATTTAAACCCTAAACCCTAAACACTAAACCCTAAAAATTTTATAACATTTAAAAATCCTTTTCTAACTCTTTTTAAGCGTTTATAAAAATCATTTATGGAAGTGTTATAAACCCTAAACGCTAAGCATTTTATAGCATTTTAAACCCTATACCATAAACCCTAAGAATTTAATAACATTTTAACAAGCTTTTTGTAACTTTTTTTAGGTGTTTATTAAAATAAATTACTAAGCTTTTATAAACCCTAAAACCTAAGCAATTTATAACAATTTAAACCCTAAACACTAAACCCTAATACCTAAACTCTAATCCCCAATTATTTTATAACATTTTAACAAGCATTTTGTTACATTTTTTAAGTGTTTCTTACAAGAATATACTAAAGTGTTATAAACCCTAAACCCTAAACCCTAAGCACTTTTTAACATTTTAAAGCCTAAATCCTAAACCCTAAGCATTTTATAACCTCTTAAAAATGATTTTGTAACTTTTGTTTAAGTGTTTATTAAAATAATTTACCAAAACGTTATAAACCCTAAACCTTAAACCCAAACCCTACATCCTAAACCCTAAACCCTAAGCATTTTATAACATTTTAAAAAGATTTTTGTAACACTTTTTAAGTGTTTTCTAAAAGCACTTACTAAAAGTGTTATAAACCCCAAACCTAAACACTAAGCATTTCATAACATTTTAAAAAGTGTTTTTAAATTTTACTTAAGTGTTTATTAAAAGCATTTACTAAAGTTTTATAAACCCCAAAAACTAAAGCCTAATAAACCCTAAACCCCCAAACCCTAAACCCCCAAACCCTAACATTTTATAAAGTGTTTTGAAAATTTTATTCAAGTGTTTATTAAAACCATTTACTAAAGTGTTATAAACCGTAAACCGTAAACCCTAAATCCCAAATCCTAAACCCCAAACCCTCAACTCTAAACCCTAAAGACTAAGAATTTTATAACATTTTAAAAAGTGATATGGAATTTTTATTTAAGTGTTTACTAAAAGAATTTTCTAAAGTGCTATAAACCCTAAATCCTAGACCCGAAACCCCAAAGCCTATATCCTAATGCTTAAAGCCTAAAGCCTAGAACCTAAAAGCATTTACTAAGGTCTTATAAACAGTAAACCCTAAACCCTAAACGCTAAACCTCTAAGGATTTTAGGACCATTTTAAAAGTGTTTTGTGACTTTAATTTAATTGTTTATTAAAACCATTTAATAAAGTATTATAAACCCTAAACCCTAAACCTGAAAACCTAAACCCTAAAACCCACACTCCAAACCCTAAACCCTAATCATTTTCTAACAATTTAAAACCCAAACATGAAACCCTAAACCCTAAGTATTTTATAACATTTTAACAAGTGTTTTGTAACCTTTTTTAAGTGTTTATTAAAAGCACTTACTAAATTGTTATAAACCCTAAAACCTAGGAATTTTGTTACATTTTATCAAGAGTTTTGTAACTTTTTAAAACCCTAAACCCTAAGAATTTTATAACATTTTTAACCCTAAACCCTAAGCATGTTCTAACATTTAAATGAACGTTTTATAACTTTTTTTAAATTGTTTATTAAAAGAATTTACTAAAGTGTTATAAACCCTAAAGCTTATATCCTAAGAATTTTATAACATTTTAGCAAGCATTTTGTAACCTTTTTTTAAATTGCTTATTAAAATCATTTACTAAAGTGTCCCTAAACCCTAAACACTAAACATTAACCCCTAAACACTAAACCCTAAAGAATTTACTAAAGTTTTATAAACCCTAACCCCTAAACCCTAAAACCTAAACCTTAAACCCTAAACCCTAAACCAAAAACCTCAAACCCTACACCGTAAACCCTAAACCCTAAACTTAAACTACTAAACCCTAATCCCTGAATTCTAAACCCTAAACTTAAACTGCTAAACACTAATCCCTGAATTCTAAACCCTAATCATTTTATAACATTTTAGAAAGTGTTTCGTCACTTTTATCTAAGTGTTTATTAAAATCATTTACCTAAATCTTATAAACATTAAACCGTTAACCTTAAACACTATACCCTAAACCCTAAACCCTAATTCCTATGCATTTTATAACATTTTAAGAAGTGTTTTTTACTTTTTATTAAGTGTTTATTAAAATCATTTAGTAAAGTGTTATAAAAGCTAAACCTTAAACCCTAAACCCCAAAACCTTAACCGCAAACCCTAAACTGTAAACCCCAACCTTAAACCCTAAACCCCAAACCGTAAACAGTAAACACTAAGAATTTTATAAGATTTTAAAAAGTAATTTTTATCTTTTATTTGAGTGTTTATTAAAATAATTTACTAAAGTTTTATAAGCCCTAAACGTTAAACGCTAACTCCAAACCCTAAATCTGAAACCCTAAGAATTTCATAACATTTTAAAAAGCATTTTGTAAGCATTTTATAATGCTTTAAAAATCATTTTAGAACTTTCATCTAATTGTTTATTAAAAGCATTTACTAAGTTGTTATAAATCGTAAACCCTAAAATCTAAAAAGTAAACCCCAAACCCTAAACCCTAAACCCTAAACCCCAAACCCTAAACTGCCAACCTTAAACCTTAAACCCAAAACTGTAAACCATAAACCCTAAGCATTTTATAACATTTTAAAAAGAAATTTTTATTTTGTATTTATGTGTTTGTTAAAGTCATTTAGTAAAGTGTTATAATCCCTAGACCCTGAACCCTAAATGCTAAACCCAAACCCTCAATCCTAAACAGTAATAATTTCTTAACATTTTAATAAATCCTAAACCCTAAACCCTAAAACCTAAACACCAAACCTTATACCCTAAAACATAAGAATTTTATAACATTTTAAAAAGAATTTCTTAACTTTTATTGAAGTGTTTAGTAAAACCATTTACTGAAGTGTTATAAACCCTAAACCCTAAACACCAATTCCTAAACCCTAAACCCTAAGCAATTTACAACATTTTAAAAAGTGTTTTGTAACTTTTAATTAAGTGTTGATTAAAATAATTTAATAAAGAGTTATAAAACCTAAGCCATAAACCATAAACCACAAGCCCTAACCTAAATAGTATACCTTAAAACTAAAGCATTTTATAACATTTTGAAAAGTGTATTGTAATTTTTACTTAAGTTTTTATTAAAAGAATTTACTAAATTGCTATAGACCCTAAACCCTAATCATTTTATAACATTTTAAACCCTACGCACTAAATCCTAAGAATTCTATAACATTTTAACAAGAATTTTGTAATCTTTTTCTAAGTGCTTATTAGAAGCATTACTGAAGTGCTACAAACACTAAACCCTAATCATTTTATAATATTTTAAATGCCAAACCCTAAATCCTAAACCCTCCATCCTAAACTGTAAACTTTAAACCCAAAGCATTCTATAACATTTTAAAAATTATTTTGTAACTTTTATTTAAATTTTTATTAAAATCGTTTGATAAAGCATTATAAATCTTAAACCCTAAATTGCAAAAATATACCCTAAACACTAAAACCTAGGAATTTTATGACATCTTAAAAAGTGTTTTGTAACTTTTATTTAAGATTTTATTAAAAGCATTTACTGAAGTGTTACAAATCCTATACCCTCAACCCTAAATCATAAACCCTAAACCCTAAACCCTAAACCCTAAACCCTAAAACCTAAACCCAAAAATCACATTAAATTAAACTTTAAATAGGTGTGGTAAACATAATAGTTAAGTTGTAATGCGGTGGTGTAATGAAAATGTGTTATGTTTGTTTGGTGCAAGTCTTGGTTTTAACCCCCCACTCTGCCAAAAAATATTTTTACACTGCATGTTGAGTCGACCTTTGGGGAGGGACATGTGGTGGCCTCCAAGCTTGCCACTTTTCTCCTCCTCGTTGGTCCTCCATTAACCAAAAAAATCATGCCAAGTCACCACATTTGATAACCAACCAAAATATGATGCTTGTAAATGCCTAATTGGACCTTTGACCACTGTTGACCTTGCGCACTCATGTGCCATGTTAGTAGTACGAACATCTGATTGTGCATTTTCTTTTAGATTTATTCTGCTTCGTAAAGAAGACACAACATGATGTCTTCCTCATACGAACTTGGATTTTAGTGAAATGAGTTGCGTTGGGATAATTTTGTCGAGAATGACGTGCTCGTTTATGTTTCGAACCATTCTGAGAAAATGATTTTTGAGCTAAATATTGAGCACTTGGTCAACATTCAAGGGTGGTAGCCAAGTATGTGTGGAGTGAAAATGAGGAGGAAAAATAATTTAGCACCATCATTAGGAATTCTTCACAAATGAGCTTAAATCCAAGGGGTGTACAATTTTGGAGTGGGATCAATGTCATCAAGAAGTAGCATAGCAACAAGCCTGGTGGGCCTTATGTTGTTGAGAATCACTAGACATGACTGTTTTATTCTGAGGCCCTACATTGTAGGCCCATGTTTCATTTTAAGATCGAATGCTTCACATCACCATATTTGCTTCACCCAACCTTTAGAGGCCAGTATCTCTCCCTTTCATGCTTATTTTCTTCTTTTTTACAAATTAATGTGTTTGTTTCCTCCATAGATTATACCTTTAGGTTACAATGCACATATGACATAGGATTTTGCTTTTCTTCAGCATGGAATCCATGAGTTCGATAAGGGTTTAGATAATATGAATATTGTAGTGCATAGAAGGTTTGGTAACTTCGGGTGGAGGAAAGCAAGGCCAAATCATGACAAGTAATATTGGTATTAGTGTTATGGTAGACAAGTTACTTGTACTAGGGTCCAGAATTATAACAAATATATTTCCCATCAAATGGAAAAACCAAATGGAAGAAAGAAAATTGGAACATGAATAAGGATAATATCGTTCAACTGACATTGGAAATTTCATCTAATGGGTATTTGCAAGCCAATCACCATAAAACTAGAACTATTACTAGCTCACTCATATGGACATCACAACACATGTATTATAGAATATTCTTCATTTTCTTAAATTAGAAGTTATCAGTGTTGAAAATTGTTGTTATTGATGTCAAAGGTTGTCCAAATGAAAGAGGAAATTACATAGTCAAATAGGATATTATGATACTTTTCTAATGGTATATGGCACTCCCTCTAATTCCATAGGAATGAGGAGATATAAAATATTTTTCAATACGACCCAAAAAAACTAGAATCAGACCCCATTTAGATACCGTATCTTTGAAGGTTTACTTTCTCAAAATACCGAGCTCAAATGGGAGCATAAGATATATGGTTAGAAAGATGATGCCTAGATATTTCCAATTGTATATGGCACTCCTAACCCCTCAAATTTGAGGTTAAATGGATTTTTTGATACTCACTATACATTATGGCATTTGAAAAAGTCATCCCAACTACTGGACAAGCCATGTAACGTACCTCCATGGCCTACCCAAAAATTTCACTGTTAGGCTCCATTAACTTAAAAAATTTGTCTCTATTATAGTTAGATTTTGACTGTATTTACTTGTACATTAATTTTAGTTATTATATGAACACTATCATTCAAACATTCATACCAATTTCAAATAAAGTTGAATAACCCTAAACATCGGTCATTGATGTGATGTTTTTATTTCCTCAATAAATCTTATATATTGGATGAATATTAAGCATATTAGACTTCCATTCATAACTTGGTTAAGTCGCAAGTATGATTCCACATACCTTATTATCATGCGAATGGTTATTATTCCGACAACTTTCTCTAGTACTATTAAGAATGGAATTAAATTGAGAGCAATGAACCACACTAATACTCTTAGGCATACTCTTCAACAAGATATCTTCAATACAATCAATGGAATAATGCTTATGCATAACGAGATTAGTAATTCTAACTTGTCGGTACCTTGATTACTTCATAGAAGCATGAACATAGATATACTGCATTTTTTATTGTCTAATTTCTACATGCACCAAAGTTTCCACTTGATATTAGATATAACAACTATCTTAAAACTATTATATGACCATTGCATAGTAATGAATTCAAGGATACATTATGAAAATCATTAATATCAACACACTATAATTATCTTTGTCCAACTCCTTAAGTATGGATCTTTATCTCCCATCCATCAGATGGATATCCACTCCATCCATGCTTATCTAGAATCATATCTAAAAGTTTATCATTAAAGATTCATTTCTATCCCATTCCTCATGGGATTTGGCAAGAATATCCTCTCTGCTGGTGCTCTACCCTTCAAGTGATTTATTTTATTAATCTATTTAATAATACATTTTCTTTTCTTATTACATATCACCTATATTTCCTCATCTTAGGTGTATAATAGTTTAACCCTAGCTTTCCTCATCTTAGTTTTACAAACATTTAATACACAAAAGAGGATATCACACCTAGATCTAACTTAGCTAAGGTTTACAATAATGTGTTACGCAAGGGAAGGGAGTTACATAGTCCCCCCGTTAAATTTTACGCCATCCTCGATGTATCATTAGATCATGTCCTCATTCATAGGTAGTTAGTTTTGAATCAACAACTTTCACTACTCTGCCATCTGATGCAATTTTTTTGATGTACATATGCCACAAGGAGTGCTCCCAAAATCTCTCCTTCCATACCTACATCAGTCTCAAGGAGTGCTCCCAACATCTCTCCTTCGATAGCCACCTGTCACACATTGTTTTTTCAAACCATTTGTGAGAATTTATCGATGCAAAGTTTAACTATGATAAATATCATAATCTGTTATTATTAAAGCAACTATTTCTTATCATTTGTTTTATCTGCATATGTGCACACTATAAAAGACTTGAACATTTTTTTAGTAGGTGATCTTTCCCTCTTTTGCATGGCTACTATTCTCAATGTCCCAATTTTATATGTCTTCCTGAAACCTATGATTTTTTTTCCTACCCACATTTTGATTTGATCTTAGGTATGTGCTTAATATTTTTCTCAAAGTATTCATTTCACCGTGAACATTACATGTGCTTAGATTAAGATCCAATTCAACTAACTTGATTGTGTGTTCCTATTTAATATTCATGAAAACTATTGTGGTACTCAATGCTCACTATAGACATTGATATTAAGGAAATGAGCTCAATTGGTTATAGGAAGAATGTTGGTTTAGGTATATATTCTCGCTTTGTTTTTCATAATCGGTGAAGATTTCTTGTTTGTTAGTATTTTCCTCATTTTGGGGGATTCATGTATTCTAAATGATAGTTGTTTGAATTAAAATGAACAACTAAGCTACATTATCAGCTCGAAGCAACATCTTTAATTTATTAATGATTTCCCTTATAATTTATAAAAATCCATGGTAACAAATATCCTTCCATACAATGCTATTTGGTTGATACTATGCAATATTGAGGCATGATATGTTACAAATAATTTCAAACCTTTTACTATATAGATAAAGTAAAATGTTTGGTAATTTCACACAATTTTCCACATATTGTTATAAGTTAGTTCAACTTTTATCTTTGATCGTTGATTACCTGTAACAAAAATTTCTATGCCATGACTACATATTTCCCTTACATGGCATAACCTGGAATTTTGTTATGTTTTCATATTTAATAGTTAATGTGTTGCATTGAAGGGTTATGATAAAATGAGTTAATGTGTTGCATTGAAGCATTATGATAAAATGAGTTAATGTGTTGCAATGAAGCATTATGATAAAATAAGTTAATGTGTTGCATTTAAGCATTATGATAAAATGTTCTTCTTTTTTGTATCAACAAGAGCTACATAGTTGGTATATCCTTTGGGTTGTATTTCTTTTAATCATTTCACTATCCAATTTGATATTGAGTTGAAGAGAATCTATTCCAATTTCTCACAACTACTTTTACTGTCAAGGTATGGTAAGCATACATATCTTTTTATGGTGTGTTAACAATTAGTTGTTACCATCCTCAAATGCATCCTTTATTTTATTCTTTTAGGATCTTTTTTATTATTGAGTGGGTCCCCTCAGCATTTTATGCTCTTTTTTCAAAACAAGAACAAAATAATTTGTTCTCTAAAAATACAATAAATGATATTTCATGCTTAGCCCTTCATCTATGCTCGATGGGAAATTCAAAACAAGTGAAAACTAACCAAAAAAAATCCACCTTAGTATGTCTTACCTTATGGTACTAATTTTAACTTTAATTTGTTTGAAATTTCCACAAAATTGATAAAAAAATCACCTTAGCATATCTTACCTTATGGTACTTATTTTAGGTTTTAGTTATTTGAAATAGCCCAAAAATTAACAATTTTTGGTACAATATCCTTAACTTAGTTTCCATGAAAATTTTGCAATACTAGAAATGGTTACATATTTAGCACTTTGGCTACGCATGATGGAAAATTCAAAACTAAGAAAATAGATATCTGGTTATGCCTTACTCGATGGTACCAATTTTAATTTTCATTGAGTTTCAAACAACCCTGAGGAGTACTAGATTTTAGTAATATATCCTTGAGTTAGTCTCTACAAACTTAATATATTTTGGAACTTTTTAGATTGTCACACCTTTTTTTCTTGGATTAGCCTAGGAAAAATACATAAAGTTGACCACACTGTGGCAGGGAAGGGACCAAGATGTGCCAGAGTTTACCATTGTTTTTCATACCCTTCACACGAAGTTGGGTATTAAGGATTCTAAGAAACATTTGGTACTCAAGTATCGTGGTTGCCTACATAGATACATCCAGGCTGAGATGGAGTTCCTAGACATCTCCTCACTTGGAACGATGTACCAATACACTGTCAAGATCGAGAAGAAGTTTAAACAGAAGAAGTGATACTCTGGATCTGCAAATCCAAAGCAAGGGAAATATGCCCCCAAACCATAGAACAAAGGACAAAGCCAAGGCGGTATGACCCAAGACAACCCACCAAAGCCAAAATCAAAGGAATACACTGCGAAGCTGAAGAAGGACATGGGAAAGTGGTGTGAGTTCCAAAGAGCTCCACTCACAACACAAGTGAGTGTCAGGGCAAGCAGTCACTCATGGCTGAGCTGAAGGCTTCGGAATCAGATGCATGTTCTCACTCTGAGTCAGAACCCAAAAAGGGGAATGAAAAAGGAAAGCAGATTATTGATGTGAAGCCTAATGTCATTGTTGCGACCATGAAGATCCAGAAGGAGGAACCCAAAGATCCAGAGGATGAGGAGCATCTCTTTCACTCCCATATGTGGGTAAAGGGTTCCCCGCTACAGTTCATTGTCAACAACGGGAGCCAAAAGAACCTCATTGCAACAAAGATCGTGAAGCAGTTGCGCTTACCGACCACATCACACCCACAACTGTACACCATTAGGTGGCTCCACCAAGGGTAGGATCTTCACGTGAGCCAACAGTGCTGCCTTCCATACAATGTCAAGCCTTTCATAGATTAGGTATTATGTGAAGTTTTTCCCCTTGATGTTTGTGATGTATTATTAGGCCAACCATACTTGTGGAAGTGACATGTTGTGTATGAGTCAAGGCCTTGCATTGTATTGTTACCTTTGGAAATAAGTTGTACAAGATACTAGAGGTAGCACTGCCTACTGCCATGTCTCTAGTTACTATAAATCAATGCAGTAAGCTCATTTTCAAAACCAAGAAATTTGTTTCTGTGATGATGCACCCTCAAGTACAGATGAAGATGGTGACCATGACCTCTAGATAGGGCCCCTCCGCATGACAACAATGGATGGAAAATTTCGTAGAGGAGTACGAGGACATCTTCACCTCCCTCGCAGAGGTGCCTCTGCACTATCACGTCAAGCACTCCATCAATATGAGCCCAAGTGTGCCATTGCCCAATGGACTAATCTATCAGCACTCCATTCTGGAGAATGATGAAATCAAGAGGAAGATTTAGGATCTATTGTAGAAAAGTCACATACGGTCAAGTTCACCACCTTGTGGGAGCCTGATTGTGTTGGTACTGAAGAAGGATGGGACTTGGAGACTTTGTATTGACTATTAGGTGCTGAAAAAGATCACTGTCAGGAATAGGTACCTAATCCCATAGATTGATGACCTTCTCGACCAAGTCAAGCGGGACAAATATTTCAGCAAGATCGACTTGAAGTCCGGATATCACCAGGTACTAGTCGAACCCTCCAATGTGTGGAAGACTGCCTTCAAAACTAAGGAGGGCATTTCTGAATGGTTGGTTATGCCTTATGGGTTGATGAATGCTCCTGCAACCTTCGTGAGACTGATGGATGAGATCTTGTGACCATTCAACAACTCATTTGTAGTGATATACTTGGATGACATCCTAATCTTTAGCCAGAGTTAGGAAGAGCACCTCCACCACGTCTGACAGGTTCTCCAAACACTGCGACAACACAAGTTGTGTGCCAAATTAAGGAAATGCAATTTTGGCATGACCTAGGTTCAGTATATGGGATACATTATTGATGAACAGGGGGTGCATGTGGATCAAACTGAGATCCAAGTCATTTGGGATTGGCCAGCCCCAACCATTCTGACATAGCTCTGCAACTTTTTGGCTCTTGACAATTTCTACCACACGTTCGTGTTGGGGTTCTCTCATATCACTTGGCCCTTGAGTCAAGTCACCAAGGGAGGATTGAAAGCAAAACTATTTTGGTCTAAATCTCAACAAAAGCCATTCGTAGAGTTGAAACATCACCTCTGATTTGCACTAGTGTTCACATTACCAGACTTGCAACAACCATTTGAGATCGAGACAGATGCCTCTGACTATGCTATTGGGGTAGTCCTTACTCAACAAGGGCATCCAGTGGCATATAACAGCAAGACACTTTCAGATACAGTCCAATATTATCCCGCTTATGAAAAAGAGATGTATTCCATTGTGCATGCCTCTCAACAACGGAAGAATTACATTTTGGATAAGCAAACAATCATCCACATAAACCACTATCCCCTATAGTTCATACAAACACAAGGGAAGTTGCAGAATAATCGCCATCAGAAGTGGTCCACATACCTACAACAGTTCCATTTGAATATCAAGCACAAGAAGGGTAGCACCAATAACATTACAAACTACCTCACTCAACCACCGATCATGGCGTTAACCACCATGCTCAACTCTTGTGGGCACAAGACTTCTGATTCTCCACATCTCTACAAAAGTGACCCAGAATTCGACCATACATACCATACACTCCTGGAGGGTCAAAAAGTTCTAGATTTTCACCTCTATGATGCTATGTTATGCCACCTATGACACCTTTGTGTTCCTTCAAGCGAGCATGCCAAGATGATTTGGGAAGCACACTACAGTCAGGCCACTAAACATTTCAGGTTTGAGAAAATGGTGGAAGTACTGCAGAAGTATTTCTATTGGCTTAATCTTCTGCAAAATGTCGGGAAGTACATTAGGTCCTGCACTTTTTGCGCCATTTCCAAACTGACCATCAACAAGGAAGGCCTCTATACTCCGTTGTATACCCCTAGCCGACCTTGGAAATCCATCTCCATCGATTACATGTTGGGCCTTCCTTCTACTAAGCATGGAAAGGACTATGTTTTGTGGTCATCGAGAAATTCTCGAAGATGACCATTATGGTGGGATGCAACAAGAATATCATAGCAGAATCCACTGCTAAACTATTCTTTGAACAAGTGTGGGTACACTTTGGATCCCACAGTCTATCATCTTAGATTGGGTTGCAGGTTCCTCATTATATTTTGGTCCAGTCTCTAGTTGATGTTGGACACCAAGCTCATGAAGTCCACAACTTTCCATCCCCAAATGGATGGCCAAATAGAGTTCGTCAATAGGATGATCGTACACATTCCGTGCATGTACAAGTCAAAGCATCTATGCACATGGGATGAGAGCCTCCCCTATGTCCAGCAAAACTATAGCCGAGCTCTCCACAACTTGACTGGCCACAAACCTTTTCAAGTGGGCTTGGGATTCCAACCACTATATGATGTGGCCATACTATTTGTCAGGATTGAAGTAGATTTGACTCATGTCTAGTTCGAAGCCGACAAGGAAAATAGCTTCATTGAGAACATTCAACACATCTTCCAACAGGTCCATGAGATATTGGACAAAGCCAATGCTAAGTACAACCAGTGACATGATCAACATTGGGTGCCACACAAGTTCCAGGTGGGTGACAAAATTTGGCTACATTTGCAGAAGGAGCGCCTCACTAGGCCCCACCACAATATTCACCTGCTTTGATATAGGCCATACACCATCACCAAGGTTGTGGGAGATAATGCTTTTGAGCTCAACATTCCCCCATTCCTTGGCCTACACCCAATGTTCAATGTGGATTTCCTTCAACCATGCTTTCCACCATTACTAAACACATCCGACATTGCAGAACAACTCACACCAACAGAGTTAAATCCAAACTACATGGAAAAAGATGAAAGTGATTGGATCATGGACACATAGATCAAGAACACTCACCAACAGAATATCTAGTTGTATCGAGTTGTCGAAGTTTCCTCATCTCATGGAGGAACTCAACTCAATGGAGACAATTGCTTCCTAATGAGGGAGGACCGATCTAGGTGGATATTGGTGGAGACCTGCCTATTCCACTTGGAACCTCACCATTGTTCTTTCAGTTTTTTTAGTTTCCTTAATTGTAGCATAATTTACTATTTTTGGCAGTTTTTTCGGGTTTTGACCTTCTGAAGCCGTTTTGGGGCCCTTAATGATTTTTTTTAGCAAAATTCTTCTAAGGATTTCAATAGAAATCACCTCAATAGTTGTATTCCTCAGAGAGATCTTTCCAACGAGGTATCATACGCGTGAAACTAAGATAATATGACTAAGTTATGACCCCGGGAAGTTGGTTTCCCAACTAACCCCAACGGGGCCTGTAAACTCTTGGTGTTACATCAACTCGAGTTAGGGTTTTGATTGTTTAGGGTTTTCTCTTATTGTTCAATAATAAAAAGGCCCTTGAGCCTCATTTTAGCTCAGTTCAAAGGCATGCAGGCACCGCATCTCTTCTCAGAGATAAGCTACCATCACCTAAGCTAGTCTTATTTCCATTTTGTTTGTAAGCATATTTCAGTATTTGATATTGATGAAATGAAGTGTTATTTCTATTGCATCTCTATATTTATGGTTATATCTATAATATTTTGTGTTGTTGCTTAAATCCAGATCAATTGCACTGAATATGAATAAGAGATGGCTATGGAACCTTTCCTCACATGAT
>APFE030943473.1:84781-102006 GCA_000404065.3 Pinus taeda | reverse complement strand
TGTCAAGATTTAATGAAAATAATTGAAAACATAAAATATATTGGATATCCATCTTTGCATGTGCATAAAAAAGGTTCCTTGTAGAAACACATAGTTTTTTAAATCCTCTTACCCCTCCTTGTGCCCTACTTGATTGTTGTGCTAAATTTTCCATGTACATTATCCCAAAAAACCACTCAAATAATTTGTGCCCCTCTTCACCATAAATGATAACAATGTACATTCATTGTTGATAAGGCCTTGAAGAATCTTCCTTGTTCTCTATATTCACTAAAACCTCTATCTCTTGGTTTCTTTTTGTTTGCTTATCAACAATGTCATTGTCCTTTTCATCCCACATTTCTTCCACTTTTTATTTGGAATTTTGAAATTCATTATAGTCATGATAAGTTATTCCTTTAAGAAATATATTATTACTATTGTTTTAAGGTAATTTTAGTTACACATTTTAAAATGTTAAATGATATGGTGCTTCTAATGAAGAATTTTTTTCCAACTATTTTGATTTTGTATAGTAGGCTTTCAAATATTAACATACTTAAAAATTAGTTGAATAGGTTCCTTATTGTATAATGGAGTGTGTATTTATGTATTGTATCTTATAGTTGATTAAATTTGTATGAATTTATAGACATAGATTTTGTTTTATCTCATGAAATACATTTGGCCCTTCAATTTGGTAATTACTAGCTTGATTTTTCAAGAATATCCCATTCTCTCAAAATTCAAAATATTCACCACATCATTAAGTTATTTAAGTAATAATTCCCTCTGAACTCATTTCATGAGCCTTGAAATCAAAACATAATTGAAGATTAGCTCTAACATTGATTCAATTAACCTAAGGGGCATTTGAAACATTAATGACACATATAAAGGTCTAGGCTAGAGATGTGTTTTGGCATCTTTAAACATAGGAGCTGATGTTACTTGTTTGCATTACATTATGGGAGTAGTCGGTATTCCATGTACGTAAGTATATCAGATCGTTCTCCACGTACCTTCGGGTATATCAAATGATGCCCCATGTATGAAAACTATAAAATAATACTTCCTATCTTACATGACCCATTAGACATCACTAACACAGATTGTGCTTCCATGTACCTCTAGGCATATCTTGGAATTCTCCACTAGGATGAAAGCCAACCCTAGGTAACCGAGTCATCCTCCTTGTTATCTGTGATATGCCGAACACAACATTCGGGGAGATTGCTGACACACACTGGAAACGATATTCCATAGTTCATAGTGACTTGGTAATCCTTATCTACCTATTTACCCCTTTGTTTCGTTTTGTGTCTTTAAAGTTTTAAAATTAATCAGTAAATTAATTATATCTAACTAGTAATTACTTTAATATATCTATAGATAATTTTTTTGATAACTATCTATCAATTTAAATTAATTTATTTTATAATTTATTTATTTTAATATATATTTATAATTATAAATTCATATAATGGTCCATTTACTTTTATTTCACTAAGAAGATAACTAGCCGTAGTAACTTTTTTAATTAAATATAGGTTTTACCCTAATCTTGGTCCAAACCTACCATTTCCAAGTCAAATTTAGTCGTTACCCGATCAAGAGATGTAGCTGTTGGATGTTATGCTTCACCTATTTAATATGCAAAGCGAGATCTGTTCATTCAACTTGTCCTGATGATGAACCAAACCAGTTGGTTCGAAACACGTCAACAAAAGAATCCTAATGTGATTTTCGCCAAATAATTCTCTCAACTTGATATGGATCACAGAATCCTAAATTCAACAACACCCTCATTGGTCGCGTAGGATGAAAATATTGCCTCCTTTACCTCCTGAGGCAACACCTAGGTGTCCGAAGAATAAGAAAACACAAACTACCGAGGGTACATTGAAAGTTACTCCCTCTAAAACCACATCTGAAGTTTAGCAACCAGATTTGTCACTTCCTATTAGTACCAATCCAACCTGAAGACCCGACATTATAACATTAGGTTAAATCCACACAAATGTGTCTTTTGTGTTCATTTAAGTCGACTTCTCGGATTCGTACATGTAAAAACAAGGAATCTGCATCGATCTTGTCAAAGTGCAAGTGATCCTTGACTTGCCTGCACTATATTCACTTGTTCAATTATAATGCATCTAAGGGAAGGCTAAGTTTCTATGGAGATGCATCCTTAATTATGCAAAACTTACGAAAGGATTTACTCGCCTATTGAAAAAATGAGTTCCCTTCCACTGGGATGATACATCCCAAAAATCATTTGATGCTTTGAAATATGTTATGGTTTGAGCATAATTGTTGTATCCCACTGACTATCAACGAGATTATATCATGTATCTTGCTGCAGCTATTACTACCATTGTTATGGTACTGGTTCAAGAGGATGACTAAGGGGATGAACATCCTATATACTACTTGAGTCAAAATTTGAATGATACTGAGATCAAGTACACTCATGTTGAAAATTTAGCTTCCAAATTGAGTTTTATTGATTAAGGATGAATGCTTTCATCTTTCATCATATTCTGCATCACCCTTTTTGTTTAGACAGGGAATGATACATTTACTAGTGTGCTCTTCTTCAAACCATATTTCCCTAAGTTCGAAACCATTTTATTTCCATGTTTCAACTTATAACCCTTGGTCCATGTCAACTTCTGCTACCTAGTTGCCTACTATCAAATCATATCATAAGCTTCCACCTATGGTGATTTCTTAAATAAAAATCTGTATATTTACTATTCACTTGTCTTATGATGATGATTCACTTGAATAACAAGTATATTTTGTATTCCACTATGTAGGGATGGAAATTTAACAACCATATGAGGGAGAAGATGTTTCCCATCAAGATGATCAACCAGATAATGATCAAGATGTGCCTTATGGACCTAATCAACCACTAGAGGAACACGTGTGCTATAAAATTGATCAATTATCACTAGGGAAACAACATGTTCCGTGTGAAGATAATGTAACAATGGAGGAAGAATATTTTCCCTATAAAACTGATCAACCACTAGAAGAACACATTTTTTCTTCTGAAGTTGACAGGATAACAGGGAGTTGTAGTGGTTTGAAAAGGGGTGGACGCTTGCAGAAAATTTGGATGCAAGCACAATAGAGGACCTTGGGGAGACTATCCCTACTTTCATTATTAAATACCATGTCAATAAAATCATTTGACAACATTTTGAGAAACATTTAGTTGTTGCACAAGCTCAAATACTACACAGGTTGATCAAACATAAGAAACTAAAACATGCCATAAAGCTTTTGGGTGTCCAAGATGCTAAAAGCAAGAAGACACATATGAATGTCTATATCAAAGGCATTCACTATGTTTGGAAAATAAAGAAAACCCAATGTTTGAATTGCACGCAAGGTAATTAAAAATGTTATTGTTACATCAATTACATTAAGACAACAAAAGTTGGCAACAATTTCAAAATTGCTCCATGTCTCAAGAAAAAACTTGCATAAGCATACCTAATTCAGGGTTTGAGTGAATGAAAATGATGAATATACTTGTTGGGATCTTATCACTAGGAAACCCTACCAAGACATGCTTACAACAATAATTAAAGCATTTGTGGTAGATTTTTGGGAGAGTCACTCCTGTGCTATTCTAGATAGAAAGCACGTCCTATGACATCACATAGCTAAAGGTAAGTACTCGAACACACTAAGCACGTTGTAGAAATGGCATAAGTTGCGTTGTTTGAGGAATTTTAGGAAAACAATCGCCATGTGAAGATATCCATAAGGATGTTTTAGAAATTGAAGCCATGGTTTATTAGGCCTAATAGAATCCGTGACACATGTTGTTGCTGATATCAAGTTGAATTTAAACTTCATTATGACACTTTCCGAGAATTTTACAAGAAGTGTCACAGTGACCCTCCTCCTCCTATAGTGCATGATTTTGTTTCATTAATATCGTGCAGAAGGGAGCTAGAAGAGTTGTATTACAAGAAAATATGTATAGGTGGGGGAAGATGAATTGAATGTGGTGATTTGACATTGCTCCATAGGAACTTTATTATTGATCCCAACTAGTCTGGGATTTCAGATGTCACCGTCACATGGAAGAATTATGAGTATTTCAAGAGAAATCAACCATCTTCTTCAACTCTGACACCTAAGAGGATCAACTATGTTGAGGATGATATTCATATTTCACAATTCACGGGGGTGTTTCAAAACCAGATCTATAAATATATCAAACACTCGCATAGGTCCAGGTGGCAAGCGTCTAAATAAGCATTCTCACAAAGTATTTCTGCCATGTAGAATCCTATTAGTGGTGGAATTTGCTGAGAATTACACATTTGCTCCTTAGATAGAGATACAAAGTGAGTATTATCACTTTGACCAAGTGTCCATATTAATACATGTTTTGTACGAGTCACGTGATGTGATTAAGGATTATCAATTTTACATCAAATGATCGTGAGCATGACACATTGTTCGTCCAACATTTCTTTGACATGATTTATGAATCATTAAAAAAAATTGCATATCATCAAGGAAGCATTGGATATGGTGAGATGGTTGTGTAGGGAAGTTCAAGTTAACACACACTTTTTATTGGCTGAGCCAACTACATAGAAGACAAAAATTCAACATACTTGGAGCTACTTTGAAACATGACATGGAAAGGGTGAGCATGATGGTGTATGTTCTTGTGTGAAGCGATCAGATAGAGGTACCAAATGAGTCATGATGCAAATCGACTCAAATAATCACTATAGGTGGTCAATTGGTGCATATCCCATTTAGGACATGAAGGTCACAAATCTATAAGGCTTGTGCGTAGGTTCTTCTGGAATATTGAACTTGGAGATGTGGACATATCCATTCCTTGGTATTGTAATGTTGTAGAAGGAACAAGAGAATTACACTTGGTGCAGAGCAAAGACATGGGGGAAACATTTTCCATCGAGATGAGAAAACTCACATGTTTTTGTGAGCTTTTCATTGGTGTTGATGGATGTAGACTTGATCATTGTGAAAAACATGGGTACATGAAAGGATGGAAATATGTCCCTCTTAATCCAGAGGGACCTCATCCAATTCCGATGTGGCAAGAGATGCACAATGAAGAGGCCATCATTTCACTTGATCATGATCGAGTCTTTGATCTTGTAAGAGAAAGTATGTGGCTCATCTATCATTAACAATTTAATATATAAATTGAAATCTTGAACGTATTTAACTAATACATATTTTGTATTTTCTTTGTAGGCGATGTTTTTGCTATCATTGCCCCCATAGGAAATGAAGAGAATGTGGCCTACTATTTGATGCAATGCACACATGTGAAAAGTAGGTTGGTGAGACCATATGCAGATGGACAATTCACATACCAAATTGGTGACATGGTTGTGAGGGCCCATTTTTTTAAAAAGGTTAAAAAACAGACCGATCACATCATTTATAGAGATTTTATGCTTGAATATATCTTTCCCATATAGTAATCTAGTCATAGCATCTCAGATTAATCTCATAGAAATCAAACAAAGAAAGGTGAACCAAGGAGATGGAATATGAAAGAATTATACCATGAATGTATTATGGAGACTTGTATTCCTATGAGCCATTGGTCAGATGAGTAGATGATGCAAATGGAAAGCCCTGAAGCTAAGTCTATAACAGTCAAGTGTAATCTAATCTAGTATAAGAGATCTCAAATGTATGATTTTTGTAATTTATAAATGTGACAATTGAACACTCTTGTAGTTTTGTAATTTTGAATAAAGAAATGTTTCCCTCTTATCTAGAATGGATTCATAATGGTGTACATATATTTTGGACACGATTTAGTTTCCTTTAGCTGCTTAAGTTTCTAAAGTACACCAAATTTCAAGAAGGTTCTTTAGAATCAATAGGGATTTAGATTTAGATTTAATTAAAATTTGTCGTCTTAAATTTTTAAATGTAATGTGTATAATATTCATGTTGAGAATGCAAGAGATTTTATAGATCTATATACATGTCATATATATTTGGTTTCTAGAAAATCCATTTCAGTAGGTAAAAACCAAGTTGATATGATCCATTTTACTTAAAATGGAAATTCAATAATCTAGGTTATGAACAACATTGGAATATTTTTATGTTATTAATAATAATTATGTCATGTGTCAATTTGATATAAAACATGGAAAGAGTTACACACATGCTTCATATTGGAATGTAATAAGTGCAACAAATTATATATATATATTATATATATTATAATATATATATATATATATTATATATATATATATATATATATATATATATATATATATATATATATATATATATATATATATATATGTTCTAACTATTAAGCTCTTTTAGATAACCTCAAAAAATCAAATTGAATAAAACTTATTAGTAGTTTACATCTTGACATCTAAATTAAAATCATTGTAATTTTTAACATAAATTGATTGTGCACTAAAAGACACTTTCTACAAGCAAATATGACAACTAAATTTGCTATTTTGTAAAAGTTTACTTCTTGAATGTTCTTAATTGAAGGTCTTAAGATAAATAATTGATTGAAATACTTGGATAGGCAAGTAAATTTAGGAAAGTGTATAAAATTATATAAACATATCATTAATTGTTTAAATTAACATACATTGACTGCACTAAAAGACACTTTCTACAAATTCAATATTAAATTGATGTACATGATATATTTTAGTTCATTTTAAGTATTAAAGTGACTTGCATCATAGTAAGATTGTACTTATTTCCTTAACCTATGAAACTAGAATTTAAAATTGTTATTTTGTAAAATTTTACTTCTTGAATGTTCTTAATTGAATCTTTGAAGTTAAGGAATTGATTGAAACATTTGATAGCCAACTCAATTTAGGAATGTTCATAAAATTATATAAAATTATTTAAAAACATATCATTAATTTTTTTTTGGTATATTAAATTCCAATACATATGACTTATATAATGTGTTATGACTAAGTTGTTGTGGATGACCTCAAAAGAAATACAAGTTAATAAAACAAGTTATTAGTTGAACATTAATAGTTGAAGACATTTTTTAAAATTGAATTTAAAATGTATTTCAATCATATTTGTGTATTTTAATTGAACCATGAACATATATTTTAGTTCATTTTAAGTATCAAAATGACTTGTATCATAGTCTAAGATTGTACTTATTTTCTTAGTTTATTTCTTAAGTCAAAATTGTTATCCTGTTAGCTATGTATGATAATAAACTATCCATATGAAAATATACACAAATTACATTATACACATGAACATCCACAAACTGAAATAATAAGCATCTGTAAACTGAAATAATGTTCATGCATCCATAAGTTGTCCATGTATGAAAACATACAAATTTTGTACATCACATGTGAATATGCCCTATGAAACGGGCCTAAAAATATAAAAAACTATCTATGATCCACTCTAGAAAGTATCACTTCTAGAGCTCTTATGTGTGTTCTGCTGCACAGAGTGAGCATCCATAATCCAATATTGCAATATAACACATTCAAATTCAAATTAATTAAAAAATTAGTTGTACAAATATAAAAAATCTAGAAATAAATGATTTTGAACTGTGCATTTAAATAATCCCCTACCTGTGGCTTAGTCGAGTGCAAATAGAAGTCAGGTGGGATGGGGGTCTGATAAATCTAGATTTGGTGCTCCCCTTCCTATGGCTCAATGCCTCCATACCCAACATACCACTCATGTGTCCATATAACTGCAACATCGACACACCTCTGTATCTATGACTGTGTACACAATGACAAAGAAAAATAATAATTAGTATATGGATTAATTAGCATGTATATATGTAACTTAAAAAAAATATATTGAAATATTAAGAATAAAAAATTTCACCTCAACTGTTAGTCCATGAGTGTTATGAGGTGGAGGTGGAGGTGGAGGAAACTGAGCCATGGAAACATGCACTAGATGAGGTTACTCTGGCTGGTCAACTTACCTCTCAGATGACCTCAAAATATCATATGTGTAGCTGGGTTGAGAAGGCATGTTATCCTGAAATAGCTAATATAAATGCAATACGATACAAACTTATTAATATAAATAATGTAAAATTTTATGATAAGAGTCAAAAGTTTTGTATATATGTACCTCGTCTGTGTCACATGAGTTGTGTACCCTTTAAGTGTCACATATGGTATCATGACACGTACATGCATATGTTAAAAGTTGGTCATGCCTTAGACACTTGAGATATGAATCATCATGTAATGCAACTGGTGGGCCACACGACAACGAAGGTGGTCTACTCATCTCTCCATGCAATGTGACAAGTGCAATGACCAATGTTCTTTGCATGCTATTTGTAATGGTATGTCTAGTATCAACGGCAAGCTGTGATGACTGCTCTAGCTCATTCGAGAATACCACTCTCTTAGATGGTCGTGGAAACAATCTCAGAGGTGGTTCTACATGTGCAGGGTCCCTATGAGCCCCGACACGTTCATAACTATGTCCCAAACAAGGTCCATAAAACTTAGATTCAATGCTAGTAATATGGCTTCATATATAGCACAAACTATGCATATATATACTTTACAAAGTAAATGGGGACCTGGTCATGGTGGGGAAATTGGCCCCAAGCTCCAATGAATTGATTGTAGACAAAAGGGTCTGCATCAACATTCTTAAAATATTTTAGCGGAATTAGACCAACATGTCTAGCACGAAATTCTGGAGGGATGTCAAACAACTCCCCACAAATATCAATGTTCTTAGTGGTGTCTTTCATTGCCTTCTTAGTATGTGGGGCTCTAACCTCCAGCCTCTTAATCCTATGTATGGAATATAGGAGGTGGCTTTGTGGGCCTGCCCTCTGGTATGTCTCGATCAAATTGTTGATGCTATCTAACATCAAAGACAAACTACACCTAGTAGGTGAACTAGCAGATATTTTATCCAGCTCTCGTGTGATCCATGTCTACTAGGCCCTAACATCCTCAATTGTGATACTGACTATAGCATCGGGGCCACAAAGGGATCAACACTACACTCTGATCATCCCCTTCACCATGCTAAGGGTCTGCAAATCATAAACATATTATATATATATATATATATTATATATAATAATATATATATAAATATATATAATATTATATATATATATATATATAAGCATAATAACATATACATTAAATTCAAACACATCAATTGAAGACAATTTAAAAATTAAAGACAATTTCAAGACATAAACACATCAAGTTTAAACAGGTATTAACATGAAATACGTATACCTGCAACATGTGAAGAAGGTCCACTATCTGTAGCAAGGTCATAAACAAAGATAGAATTACTGCCCCTGACACGTTGACTTGTGTCAGAGCAAGGATCTATGAGTGGAACAAACACTCTAGTATGGCTACGTGATCTAGCCTGACGATGTATCACACATACCCCAACACTTCGACAAGTTGCGGTTGGGGGGTGTATGGGAGATGGTTTTCAAATTACATATAATACATATAAACTAATCCAAGAAAAAAATGTTGACATAGAAATAATTTTGACAAGAAAACCATTTATAAACTCAAGAAGAATAATCTAGGCTAAAGTCCTAAACTAAATAGAGTGTCTATTTTGATAAATTATCAACCAAAGTATCGAGTTCCATGTAAACACAATTGAAAAATGTGATCTTGAAAATCTAACATACATTTTCCCATTTAAAATAATGATTTTATTCATAGAGTAGAATGGTAATAATGTAAAAAAAAAAAACTTATTTGCAAAACTAATAAAACTTCATGCCAACCAAATACTCCATACGACAAGTTTTTATAATGTTTTATTTTGACACATGACATGTACTAGGTGCAAACACATGAAGACAATGTTTATGGTAGGACACACTACATAATGAAACAATATGGTACAAATTAGAAAAGAGTCAAAATTCTTATATATTTGAACTTAAAATGCAATTTTCATCATGGATTTAATATATGTATCAAAGATGCATTGTTAAATGTTATATATGTGTGTGTGAAATGTTATCACTATAACTATGTGATATATCTAGTTATATAGTTATGTTACATGCTATGTTATATTATATAAGTAAATATCTAGTTATATTGTATATATATAATAGTTATAGTTATTGTATACTTTACAACTATATGTGTGTGTGTGTGTGCGCGCGCACGCATTACATGTTATATATATGTTAGTTATGTTATATATATATATAGCTAATTTGTTTTGGACTTTTAATTTAGTTAAAATATTTATTTAAGTACAATTAAGGGCATAAGGGCCCGATGGGCCTAGTTTTATGGGTTATATATTTGATTTTCTATCACTACATATTTATTGTTTACTTGAAGTATATATTGATAGAACTATAATTGCACTCCCAGAGGGAGCATTTTTGTACTATGATATTTTTTGATGGGCGAGTCGCCCCACCTTACAGCATATGCTACACAACATCTACAACATGTAATTTTCCTAATATCATTGAGAATTACATTTTTCCTTAGGGGAAAAAAATACAATTAATTTTATAAAAACAATTACTTATTTATTATAAAAAACATTTATTTAAATAAATAAATATAAAAAAATAAAATGTAGTTTCTTATTAGTTTAATAGAGGGTTACTATGAAACAACCATATTCATTATGTCAAATTAAAATTTCTAATTTATTTATTTATTGGAGTTCTATAAGTTTAGTTGTTTCTATTTTGAATTTTTGGGGATATTCAAATTTGTTCGAAATTTAAAATGCATTTTTAAGAACAACAAAATTGATTTTTCTTTAATTTATTCCACTAAAATCCTAAAAAAAATTATAAACATAAAATAATTAAAAATAAAATTTAACACAGAAAATATTATAATAAACAATTAATATTGTACATAACATATACAATGAAATTTAAAAAAAAAAAAAAATGAAACCTAAATTATAGCCTTTTTGGTACTTTTTAAGGGCTTTCTTGGTAGTTTTCTAAGTTGTTTTTGGTCTTCAAAGGTTTTCTTGGTGGTTTTTAAAGTTGTTTTTTGTGGTTTTCAAGGGTTTTCTTGGTTGCTTTTTGTGATTTTCATGGTGACTTTCAAGATTATTTTTTGTAGTTTTTGTATGCTAGGTTTTTTTCTCAAATTAGTTTATTTTATTTTTGCAGAAAAAGTTAAATAAAAGAGACAAAAAATGACAGGAAACCTACCTCAGCTTGAGTCTCTGGGTCGTTTGCGTGATTGATGGGTAGCTAGATAGAGTTCCTCCATCTCAGTCGAGCTTAGAAATCTTCTGTCGAATCCCTTTTCCTCTCATGGTTCGAGCAAAATGACTTGCGTAGGTCATGACTTGAGTATTTGAAGTAGAAATAATGCTTCATCGAGCCATAACTCTTGATTGAGTCATGAAATCGGGTTAGGAAATAGCTCGATCAAGATTTTTTTAAATGTTTGATCAAGCTATTTTTAATCACCTCAACAGCTCGATCAAGTGCTTAAAAATTGCTTGATCGAGCTCTTAAAATTACTCGATCGAGCATCCATTTTTCAACAAAACACACCCTCATTTCGCTAAAACGTTTAACCCAGCTCCATGATTTGACCGATAAGCGTAGTTCTGAAATGTATATATAGATATACAAGAGATATGATACTACAAGTGTTAATTAACTGATGCATAATCAATACATCATTCAAGTGCTTAATAAAATTTACTCTGACACATTGTGTAATGATTACTGGTTGTAAACAAATTAAGAATGTGCACAAGACTTTGCACCCAATATTAAGAGATTAATTAAGGCTTATTTCTACTATTAACAAAAGCTCCACTATTTGTAAATGTAATATGTTTTGGCATTTATTCAACAAATCAATGCACAATAAGGACATAATTCGAATGCTTAAAAGAAATTTACTCTAATGCATTGTGTAATGATTATTGGTTGTAAAAAATACAAAAAGTCGCATTCATCCATATTATAAAATAGTCTTTTTGACATTTATTTGGTGTATCGATGCTTAATTAGGACATCGTTCCAATGCTTAATAGCATTGGTTGTTAACAAATTAAGAAGGTGTAGAGAACTCTTTAGCCAGTATCCATTGTAGCAGATTGAAAGGATGTGCATAAGAGGGAGATGTGTGGGAGAACCTTTATTCCCTCAATTCTACACCTCTGCACACATTCCCCTTCCGTATACTTCTTCCACACATTGCCCCATTCCGCAATGACACTTTAGTGAAATGTTACATAGACTCAATTAATCCTATTGTTAAGAGAAGCTTCCCTGCTGGTAAATGTAAGTCATTTTTACATTTATTCCATGAATCAACATGTAATTAGAACATCATTCATGTGCTTAATAACATATTAAAAAAATAATTAAGGCTTAATCCTATGGTTCACAAAAGCTCACCTCACAATAAATGTAATCAAGACATCATTCGAGTGCTTAATAACATTTACTAGTTGTAAAAAAATCAAGAAGGTGCAAAAAGCTTCATATCTAGTATCCATTGTAACAAATTGGAAGGATGTATGAAATAGGGATATGTCCGTGAGAACCTTTATCTCTCACTTTGACACCTCCACAAACGTTCCCCCTCTGCACATATCAACCTCCCACAACACAGATTAACGAATATTAACAAACTAATTAAGACTTAATAATATGATTAATAAAAGCTTCCGTGCCAAAAAATGTAAGTATTTTTAACACTTATTCAAAAAATCGATGTGTAATCAAAACATCATTAAAGTGCTTAATATCTTTTACTGTGAAGCATTGTGTAATGATTACTAGTTGCAAAAAAATCAAGAAGGTGCAGAGGGATCCACAACTGGGACAAGACGTGGACTCCACATTGCCTTAATCATGAGAACATATTGCTAACCAAGATTACCTGAACATATATTTGACTATGTGAATGAGGCTTATGGCAACGTTTTCTATAGATATTTTTGAAGTATTTTTTTGCAAGAGCTAATTGATTAATTACAAACATCAATATGTTTTTGGCAAAGTATTCTGCAGAGATTAGTGTGTTGGCAGAGTGATAGAGTCTTGAGAGATCAATGCCTTATTGTGTATGCAAAACCTTAGCTATGTGAAAAAGTTGCAGAATAGTGTGTATGCAGAACCTTGATTATATGATGCAGAGAAGCTTATGTGACAAAGTTTCCTTATGAGTAACGATTGTTGATTAGTATCATTACATGGGTCTTTAATTCAACTTGTTTTTCTTATATGAATGAATCTAATTAGATGAGAGGGATTGGTACCATTTGTATTGAGTTATTGGAGGATATGGTTTAGTCTTGTTGTATGAGAGGGAACTTTATTATTTGAGGACATAGTACATGTTGTATGCAAGGATCCGAGGCAAGAGGGAGATTGCAATTGTACATGTACACTGTAGCGATAAAGAGATTATTTTATATATTCACATTTTCTTATTAATTTGCGTGCTTGAATTGATGATCTATTTGGATGGTTTATTCTTTTCTATGGTAGAAGGATTTGTAATAAAAAACATTGTTGTGTGCATAGGACAAAGGCTTATTTACAATCTTGTTTGGACATAGATTCACAAATCTGATGTGTATGCAGGATTGATGAAGTTGAAACTTTTGCACGTCCTTTAAGATTTCATTGGGTATGGTCATATATATGGAAAATATTATATGCAGGGATTAAATGAGCACACATATCAGAGGCTCCTCTATCACAATGTGTTGGAGTGATATGAAGCAAAGTATTAGTGTAGTAATGCATAGATCGATGTAACTAATTTCAGTGGTTGTAGGGACAAAATGATGGTGTAACTTATCCATATCTTATGTTATTCATACGTAACTGTTGTTGTTGGTCTTTTCACATCTTTCCAAGGCCGAGTATTGTATGCTTGACGTGTTTATGTATGGCTTGTTGTGAAAATATTGACAATGATTTGAGGGTCATTAAATGCATAAGGGTAATAATTATTGAATTCAGTTCTAGATGTTAGTGTTAATGGTCAATAAGATTTTTAAATTATTTGATGCCTATGATTAGCCTTTGCTTTCCAGAGTCATTATGACTATGATGTGAGACAATATTTGTAATAATGATTGCATTTGTGTTTGTTTGAGGGATTGATAAGGTTGCTACTAGATCTGACTTGTCATTGTATATGTTGAGCTAGTGTCTGCAGCTGAAAATATGTTGATTTGATGCATTCTAGGTTTTGTCATTGATAATGGGTAGAATGATTGGTATTGTTATGCTACAATGAGGTTGCTATAGAGATCTTTCTATTAGAGAAATACAAATTGTTGATCAAGTTATATTTCAATGAATGAATTGGTTATTAAAGATAGAATTGATGAGCTGAGTCATGTATGAACATTAGAGTTTGGCACTGGCTAAGTGAGAGAGTATTGTTTTTATAATGTTGATCTTTGAGCTAAATTAATTGGATTGAACCGGATCAACTATTAAATGCACATGTTACTAAGACTAATTTTGTATATAATGAATGATTGATTACTATAATGTTCCATCGATGGTTTGCTATTTCAGAGAGAGTTTTTTTACAATTGTGTAGAGATCAATTGTGTATTGAACATAGTCATTGAATGCATTTTTATTGCAGCGCTAGGGTTTGATGTGCTATTGAGTATTTTCTATAAAGAGGGTTTTATTTATGAGTATGAGATTTGTTTTGAGTAGATATACTATCATTTGGAAATGTTGATGAACTATGGTTTGATGATCTAATGAGAAGATATTTTTGTTGATCAGTGATTTACCATAGAGAAGGTTTTGGTACTTGTTATTTAGATTGTTAAGAATTGTATATGTGGGTCTAGTTTGAAAATTATATGAAATGTGGCCTTCAAAGTTTGTGTTTGAGTTAGGTGGATCCAATGTGAAATATTTTGAAATGTGGTACACATAAGAACTAAGATTTGGAGCCTTTTAGTGAGGGAGTGATAGCTTCCTTCTAGTGGTAATCGATAAATTTGATCAGGGAATAGTAGCTTCCTTCTATTCGTAGCTGGAGAAACTAGAGGAGGTGGTAGCCTCTAATAGGTAGGAGCCTATGCATTGGTAAGAGTCTATGTCAGTGCAAGATGTATTGTAATATTTTTCTTTATAATAAGAATAAGACATAGACAACAAAAACAATGGTTTTTCCCAGTTGGGTTTTCCACCTAATATCCGGAGTCCCTATGTGTTAATGTGATGATGTGTTACTTTATTAAGATTTACATGCTCTTATGTTGAATGCCTCTCATGGTTTATGGCATATGTCTAGATCTACTGCTTATAATTTGTGTTGTTAATGAAATGATGGTTTAGATAACATTGAAAATAAAAAAACATAAATTGAATAAAAATTGATCTGTCATGAAATAATGATTCAACCCCCCTCTCAGTATTTCTAACTTCCAATAGGGTAATATTATTCCTTAACAACATCCTTAAAATATTCCTAAGTCGGTGTGACTGAAAATAATGCAGATTCCTCCATGACCATTTGCTCATAGTAAGTTTCCCACTAGTCCTTGACATGGGGGGTGGCATTAAGGACTGCAAAGGTAGTATTTTCTATATCTGGAAAATTGTAATGCCTCCTCCCACATGTACCCACTTTTACAAGCTTTCCAGGGTAAACATGAGTTGAGTGTCACTATGATATGACCCAATCTCCAAGTTCTAGTTATGGAAGGGGGGCCTACAAACTAGAAGTAAAATGACATCCCTAAGAGACTACAGATCACTCAGGAGCCTACCAACCACCCCAGGTGATCGATCCCTTAGTTGTGACTCTTTTTCACTAGGTTTACTCCCAAAACACACCCTTCACACACTGTGCATGCAATTATGAGGCTCCAACCACCCCCATAAGCCTGCCTGCATGGGGTTGTGACCCTAATTCCTCATTTTAGTGTATGCAGTCATGAGATATATGCCACTTTTTCAGGATAGTCTCCAGACCACTACCCAGAACTGCATGTAACTTTCCAGAGTCATAAAATTGATGATAACAATGCTAAACAATCAAAACTTGAGCAATATATTGACTGATACATGCATAATACAAGATATACATTTCATCAAAAAAATAGTAAACATATAAGCTACAGGTCACAAATGCATATATGATCATAAGCTCTTGAAATTCATCTGAGAATCACCAATAAGGCTCAATGACCTCTCAATATAGATGCAACAACACTTTTAGTTTGTAGGTTTCTGTGGAGTGGTTTTTGAGAAATTGAATTCGGATAATCCACAGTTTTCTTCATTGTTTTTGTCGACGTTTCGAGCCTATACCAAGACTCATCATCGAGACTTGATATACAGAGAGGAGAAAAGCAAGAGATAAATAGGGTTAAGGAGGGTTGTTGAGTATAAGCCGACCCTTTTTTATATAATTACTCCTATTTTCTTTATTTAATAATATCCTCATGATATATTTGTTTGAATGTATTACATGTGTGACGTAATGTTATTATATTAATTAATTTATTTATGTTGTTAATATTTATTTATTAATTGATTATACACTATGATATATATGGAATGGAATTGTATCATTTCATTGATGGACTTAGCAGTTATGCGAAAAAGGACAGTTTGGAATGGGGACATAACAGCTCTCTAGTTGGGATCATAATTAGCACAGCATTGATGAATTATGTCTGGGAAAACATGGAGTGAGGGGAGGAAATACATGGGAAGGTTAGATTCCCATAGTCCAAAAATGTCAGACTTATTCAGATAACTATCTCTGATTTGGAAAAATATCTTAATATGGTTACCATCACCAGATAAGTCATTTATTTGAAAGTCTTTGTTGGCTAGAGGTAGATAATCCAAGTCTTTGTGAGGAGTGTTCATGGGCGCAACATTCAGGGCTATATGGGTTTCCATTTTTGGTTCCTGTCGGTTCAAAAATGGAATTTAGACTTTCTGTGAGAAAATGGACCAAACAGCAGGTTTGGGACTTTATATGGCAGCTACAAACTATTCGAGAATCAAATTTGGCCCTCTCTGGTAGAATTTTCAGTAGAAAACTGAAATTACAGGGTTGCAGGGTAGACTGGATAAATACTTGTGTTAAGGAAGTAAACCATATAATGGCAGGCTGCATAGAAAATTTTAGGGGCGAATGTTCGCCCTTTGGCGAAATTAAGGGGTTTTAAATTTTTAGTGGGCTAATATTTTG
>APFE030943473.1:1576-80793 GCA_000404065.3 Pinus taeda | reverse complement strand
GAACAAGTGCTTGAACAAAAGGTCAAGTTGGAGTATGTTCCTTCTAAGGAACAAGTTGCTGATATACTCACCAAACCTTTGGCCAAGGAGACCTTTGAATACCTCAGGCAAAAGCTGGGGGGTGTTGATGCATCATTTTGTTGTTGAATCTCATTTGTTTCAAATATTGTTGGTTGTACGCAAGTTTCATATGGGGTATACGCGTACATTTGCTGGGTTGCATATTGGTCGAAGATTGAATGGCACAGTTTCAAGGGTAGCATATAATGCATTGTTGGCATTATGGTAGAAGATCTTCATGCTGATATGAATATTGCTGCAATATGTCTCTATCTCTTTCACAGTCATTTATGGTGTTTGGTGGATTGTGGCTCTTCATGCAGATATTTCTTTCCTTTTGCAGATCTGGTTTATTAGGGGGATCATGTTCAGCCTAAGCATGTTCTCAGGGGGAGCATAACCCTTTTCCCTTGATGTCAAAGGGGGAGAATGACGTTGAGGATCTTGAGGTTGCCATCAAGTCCAAAGGGGGAGATTGTTGGCATTATGATTCTGGTTTGGCTCTATGCTACAGGTGTTGTAATTGATGGCAACTCACTCAAGTGGCAGATCTCAGTTCAGGCACTCAAAATCATGGAAAATGATATACCCGCAGGTGATCCTAAGGGAAGTTGCGGTCCTGTAGGTACGTCGACCAAGAAGTGCGGACATACTCACAGGTTATCTGTTCAGAAGGTGCGGACCCCAGTTTCACTCACTCCAATGCAGAAAAGTGCATGCACGTGGGAATCTTTATGAATGGTCCATGGTATTTAGCCCGACATATTTGATCCTATGGTTTTGATCCATGGTTTTGCATATAAAAGTATTGATCCAAGGTATTGGGTTCCTAGTATTGAATACCTATGGTTTTGGACCATGGTTTGAGTAAAGGCTTGCCTATAAAAAGGAAAAGAGATCACTTGGCTAGGTACTTGTGAAATTTGAATATCTTAATATCTGAAATTTTGGCTGATTGGTTTTAAAAGCTAGATCTAAATCAAGGAGAAAACTTAAGGTGAATCTATTGATAAGTTGTGATCTCTCGAGCGCATGAACAAATATGTGGATCTGACTCACTGTGGCACATTGGAGGACTGTTAATTTGGCCCTAATCAGAAGTTCACAGGCGATCCACGGCGTGAGTGCGGGGGTACGCAGAGCAGGAGAAAGCACAGTGAGGGGGTACGTAGTGTAGCAGTAGGCGCAGTGTGGGGTACACAGCTCAGGAGAAAGCACATTGCGGGGGTTTGCAGCGAAGCAAAAGGCGCAGTGCGAGGTACGCAGTGCAGAAGAAGGCACAGTGTAGAGGTACGCTGTCAGGCAGACACTGCAGGTGCGGATCTGAACAGAAGTACGCAGGACATAAGAATGAGTGGTGCGGAGATATGCAAAGTAGAAGATCGACCAGTGCGGATATTCGCAAGCCCCTCTTGGTGAAATTGCAGACTTATCTTGAAACATTTGTTGGCTGTCTTTTATCTATTGCTGCAGAGTTCTGGGTTTAGATTTCGGGTATTACTTTTCTGTTTATAGCATTCTGAAGAGTTGGGTGATTCATTGTTTGATTGTATAAGGAGATTGGGTGATTTGCATGTACTTGATGATTATTTAATCTTCTTGGATCCAGTATGAAAATTAATGAAACGTGGTCCTTAAAGGAGTAAAATAGCTAAGGGGGTTGTTTCTCCCTTCCAGGAGAGACTGGAAAATGAGAGAGAGTTGTAGCTCTCTGCAGGTTGCAGACTGCGTGCTAGTAAAGGACTGCACCGGTACAAAATCCTTGTAAAAGAAGTTTCTAATTGAAAGAAGATAGAGACATATTGCAGCAGGTGTTTTTCACCCACATTGGGTTTCCACCTTATATCTAGTGTTCTTTGGTGTGCCTATCTATTTTTATTGTTCTTTTTTATTATTATATGGCACTGACATACAAATTAATGATCAATATCTGAAGAATAAATTAAAGTATAAATCTGGAAGGTATATTGAGAAGAATTTGATAATACTGATTCACCCCCCCCGCCCCTCTCAGTATTATTTCCAACATGACCCAACGGATTCCAATCTTGTATCTTTTAAGCATAAAGGATACGACCCTTGGTTACCAGCTCAACTGGCTTTCCTCATTCAAGTGAAAGCCCTCAACAAAACTGTTCATAGAACAATTATTGACGAGGGAACATCCACATGTATCATGTCGATGAGTTGCTAGAAAACTATGGGGTCTCCATCTTTGTCGCGATCGTCAACAACATTAAAAGCATTTGACAGACGAACGTACACCCCATATGGGATACTAAATAACTTGCAAGTCAAACTGGGGGAAAAAATAGTAGAAATCGATGTTGAAGTCATCGAAGGAAATCTTGATTACAACATCCTACTGGGAAGACCCTGGATATATGCCATGGCAGCTGTTATGTTGACCTACTTCAGGAAAATTGCATTTCCTTCCCAAGGAGGAATTACAATCATCGACCAACAAACTTTTCTCCCCAATAGTTCACAAGTTACAGGAAGCATTCCAATGATCCACAGAAGCCCTAGCATGCTTCATAATATTGGAGTACGCCTACTAAAATACCCTACGTTAATGGGAACCTCTACCCTACCGCCCCTTACCAATTTGACAAAAGTGGCTAATGTAGGAACCTGCAATATGATACATTCCATTCAAAAGATGTCAAAAAACGATGTTAAGATGGATCACTCGCAGGTTTTTCCTCTAACCCCATTGGAAATATTATAGAAATCAGTATTCTCAGCATGGGAGGCAAACCAGCATCAACACTCGTCAAGCATTTGGATAGATAGGTCTAAGGAATATGGCACCCCTTCAGATCCTTGGTCACAAGTACACCTTACGGACGAAGGAATCATTCAATTGATGATGATCAATGGGGCACCATGGGAAGATCACCACCATTGTTCCCATCTCCCGACTTGTAAAGAAGATAATTCTGATGACCTACAACATCCTTAAGTATTTGACTTTCTGACGAATACTGTAAACACGGTGGATTCCGAAAGAAACCTATCCATTATCGAAGAGACTATTGCCATAAATATCTTGACCAAAACAGATGTTGTAGAGAACATTCATGTTGGCAAATCTTGTTCTTCTTCCGAACTGGAAATATATAGCACTCTCTTTCGCGAGTTTAGAGATGTCTCTTCTTGGTCATATGATGAAATGCCAGGTATGACTTGAGCACAGTTGAACACGAGATTAAGATGTATCCAGATGTCAAACCGGTACGACAACGGCTAAGGCAGGTGCACCCCAAGAAAGTCGTTGCCATCAAGGTGGAAGTCAAAGAACTCCTCCATGCTAGTTTCATTTACCCCGTTCCTCTAACTTTTTGGGTATCAAATATTGTTCTTGTGATGAAAAAACAAGGAACGATTATAGTGTGCGTTGATTACAGGGATGTAAATCAAGCTTGTCTAAAAGACAACTACCCTACACCCTTTATCGACCATATTATTGATGAATGTTCTGGATGCGAAACCTTTCATTCATGGATGGGTTTTCCAGGTATAATCAAATAAATATCCACCCACAGGACCAGTCAAAGACTGCATTCATTTGTCCGTGGGGCACATTCGCATATCGCAAGCTACCCTTTGGTTTGAAGAACGCAGGGGCGAATTTTCAGAGAGCAATGAACTATGCTTTCCACAACATCAAAAACATCGCTCAACCTTATCTCAACGATCTCCCAGCTCATTCACGAAAGCGGACTGATCATCCGCACCATTTGAGAGCAGTATTTCTACGTTTCCGAGACTACAATATAAGACTCAATCCGCACAAATGTGTGTTTTGTGTCAGTTCTGGCCGTTTACTTGGCTTTGTTGTCTCAAACGATGGGATTCGTCTCGACCCTTGCATGGTTCAGGAAATCATCGATTTGCCTCCACCTTCAGGCCTGCTTCAGATTCAAACTCCAAGGGAAAGAAAATTTCCTCAGGAGGTTCATTCCAAATTACGCTAAACTAGCTAAAGGTTATAACCATCTGTTGAAAAAGGATGTACCCTTCATTTGGGACCAGGTCGCGCAAGCTTCCTTTTACGCTTTAAAGAAATCTGTAATACAAACATCATTAATGTATGCTCTTGATTATCAAAAATACTTTAACCTGTATCTGGCTGCAGCAGATACAACCATAGCAATGGTCTTAGTTCAAGAAGACAATGGAATTGAACATCCTATATATTATTTAAGCCGAAACTTAAATGATACAGAAACGAAATACTCCTACATTGAAAAGCTAGCCCTCGCAGCTGTTCAAGAAATATAAAGATTTTGACACTATGTCCTCTTTAGAAAAACTACCATTTTGTCAGATTGCAGCCCCATGACTTATATATTGTCGCGACAGTTGCTAGGGGGCAAGTATTCGAAATGGATAGCAATTCTCCAAGAGTTTTATTTGGAATTTAAAAGATCTAAATCAAAGAAAGCCCTGGTATTCGCGGAGTTACTATGCGATCTCCCATCGTCATCCAACGATGCAACATCCGAAGAAGCAATCATGGATGAAAATTTGATTCTGATATCTTCAAACAATTTGTGGTACGAAGATATAATCATTTATCTCCAGACACAAACATAAAAGTCTAATACCTCATGCTCTGAACAGCAACGTATTCGATACCAACCAAAATACTACGTGATCGTCGGTGATACTCTTTACCGTCGTGGTATCGATACAATTCTGCGAAGGTGCCTCACCCTTGAGGAGGCCGAAAAAGTCGTGAATGACTGCCATTCAGGCGCATGTGGGGGGCATCAATCTGGTTATGCTACAATGCAAAAAAAATTGTGAGTAGGATACTTCTGGCCAACAATGTTCAAATATTGCATAACCACAGTTAGAAGTTGTCATGCTTGCCAAATTTTCAATAGCAAAGCCAGAAGACCACCCACATCGCTGCAACCAGTAGTAGCTATTGGGCCATTCACCAAATGGGGCATAGATTTCATGACATGTAACCCCACCTCGACCGGGGGGCATGGGTACATAATAGTCACGGTGGACTATTTTACCAAATGGGCCGAGGTGATGCCTACATTAAACAACAACGGCGAAACAACTGCCCTTTTCTTTTTCAATCACGTAGTCTCCAGATTCGGCATTCCATAGGCCATAGTCACAAATCATGGATCACATTTTCGCAATCACATGATGGTTGAGTTGGCTGCCAAATTACGACTGTCCCATGACAGCTCTACTCCGTACTATCTGCAAGCTAACAGACAAGTTGAAGCAATCTACAAAGTCCTAAAGCGCATGCTGCAAAGGATGATCAGAGCCCACAAACGGGATTTGCACCTAATCCTATACTTGGCCTTGTGGGCATACCGGACATCAGTAAGAAATGCAACTGGATTCACACCTTTTCAATTGGTGTACGGTTGCGAAGCAATCTTACCAGTCTAATGTGAAATCTCATCCCTCAAACTCGCAGTCAACCTTCTCCCTGGAACCTCAGAAGAAGAGGCCCGTTTCTTGGAATTAATCCATTTGGATGAAACTTGTCATGATGCAGCTTTGGCTAATGAGGTTCATAAGAAATGAGTCAAAGCATAGTTCGACAAGAACATAAAACCTCACGTCTTCTCAGAGGGTGACCTGGTTTTACTTTATGACCAGGAATCTGATAAATTGGGAGCAGGGAAATTCAAATCGTTATGGATGGGTCCCTATATTGTTAAACGAGTATTAGCAAAAGGAGCCTACACGTTGATGGACTATGATGGGATTCCACTGGCGCAACCTCGCAACGGGTTGTACCTCAAACTCTACTATGCTTGATCTCGCATAGTAGTCCTCGTGCTTTTGTTACATTTTTGTTTTCGCCAAGAGCATTTAATTTGGTTAAGTAATCCACTTTTCGCATTCGTTGCAGATGTTGAACCTACTGGAATCATTCGTTGGATATGCCGACGGAGCAAGTCATAGCTCACGGAATCTGTCTTCTGCGGCATGGGCCATTTTCAATCCTAGCGGCGAGTTATTAAGTTTCAGAGGAGTATGTATTGGTCGGTCTACGAACAATATCGTTGAGTACAGTGCATTAATGGAACTCCTTTCTGATGCCATCGCACATGGTATATGCCGACTTGTCGTCAGGCTAGACTCATAGCTCGTCATTCTACAACTCACCGGCATCTATGCTGTACGAAATCCAGCTATCTATTGCATGTTCCTAAGGATCAAAATTTTGGAAAGACAGTTTGATTTCATCCAATATCAACATATTTTAAGAAGTTTAAACACATTAACAGACTCATTGGCAAATTATGTGTTAGATAGACATTTGCGACATTTATAAAAATAAGCATCACATCAATATATGCGGCAGGATCATGTAACTGAACCAAAATAAAGCTCCGAAAATCAAAAATATATTCCATAGATGTTTATAATATGTACATAATGTTTTGTAACCAAGACAAAATTGGTCAAATGACCCAAAACTCAAAAATGCTAGGGGGCACCCTAGCCTAATGGTGCTGGTGATAACAAGTCACTGCCTATGCAATCATGCGTAAGAGCCTAGTCCATCAACTCGACACTCCAGTGGTATGTCGCTGCAACCCCAAAGGCAGCTCATCAGTCCTCACGTTCGGGATGCCAAGGGTAAGACCCCCAACCTGGTCCTGTAGTGCCAAAAGAGTCTCGGCCACATCAAGGTCGCGAAGGATAGCCCTCCCAACCGCTTCTCCTGCTGGAGCGGCCGCTAGGTCTCTACAGCGCACTGCTGGTCGAACTGGGCCAACATCTGCATGAGCACATAAGTTTTGAGTAGTCTTCATCATAATAATATAAGAACATTATGAACAGACATATGGTCAGAAGAAGATTACCCATGACACCCCACTGCTCTCCAGCCAGTAGCACCAAATCCGAATCATCTCGGAAGTCCATACCAGCATATGGGAACTTGGCATAGACCATCTCCTGACGGTCAAAATCACTCAAAGAAGGTCTCAGAAAAAGAAATCTGGGGCTGGCCAGCATGTCGAGACATGAGATAGACCCATCTCTGCATCCGTGGTTCGGTCGGTGGAGGTAGGCCAAGTGATATATACTTTGGCTACATCAGTGGGATTCGCTCCAAGGCGAAAGCAATCAAAATAGAACCATAACCAAATTTCTTAAATCTGCCACTCTTCACCTTGGTCAATTGTTCCTTCATCATAGAAAGTACTGCATCACACCAATCGAACACTTTTGGCTCAAGGCATTCCAAAGCATACTGCATATAAGTTATGTTGGCTATATGAAGAGTAGAACTACCAGCCAGTCTAGAAAAAGTAAACAGGATGGTCTGCAAGGGCCAGTCGGTGATGTCTCGAATGTTGATCTTGTCATCCACACTCAGCTGAGATCCCTCTCTGCAATGCCGATGAATGTACTCCCTTACAGACTCACCCCCATGGGTGGAACCTGATAAAGAGAGAGGGGCACCGTGCCTCAACAAGCCGGTCAGAAAATAGATGTCCACCACTGCCAAGGGGATCGATTTGCCCCTAACCTGGAATACCTGGTTGATAGGATCCCAAGCATTGATGAAATACTGCAACAAACTAATTTGTTGCCTCATGCTCGAGATACGGAAAAACTTCAGCAAGCCACAGTTTCGTAATGCAGCTACTGTGACCGGATCATGTAAAGAAACAACATCCTCTTCTTCATGCTCACATTCTCGCCATGTGACAACCATTTTCCTTCGATGAATCTTTGGAAAACAAACAAGGGAAATGTCCGGATCTTCATTTGGTGAAAACAAGAAAAAATTTGATGAGGAAACCATGCAAAAATTTTCCTCCTTGCGCCCATCGCACCTTTCGACTAAGGAAGGGTGCGATGATTCTAGGGCGAGTTATTCAAACCCCATCGGCTCATTAGAACAGGGAAATGAGCTCAAAATACAAAATTAAAGGCATGTAATGAAAGAGCACAAGTTTAGCTCCTACCTGGTCCAAACGGCATCGAAAATTGTCCATAGAATCTCCCGAAATCCATTGGTGAAAATCAGTGGGGAAAAGCACCTCCAAAGCTCCAACAAACCAAATTCAAATGAAATGGTAAAATGAGAGGTAAAAAGTCACTTTTAATTTACTATGCACGTAATTCAAGTAAAATATTAGTGTTTTGACTCATTTATCATACATATGTTTTCATTTCTAATCGGTTTGATGAAGCAGATGAACAGGTGGTACTATCTTTGAAAGAACAAAATATTAAGGGTAAATCAAAAATCAATGACCATCATGGTGAGCAATGTTGTCGCAAAGTTCAAGCTTGTTAAAAAAAAACTCTCCATGAGCAGTTTTAGCGCATAGTTCATGCTCGTTAAAAACTAAACATAAGTCATGAGCAAGTGTTTCTCCCAGCATTTAAGCTGTTAAAAAATGAACGGGTAAATAACCATTGTGAATGCCTTATCACTAGCTTTTGAGCCTTAGTCGTGTTCTCGCCATCACCTCCACTATTTTTAGCCGATAATTCACCCCCATATGATTGTTTACCCCTTCGAGGAACATCTGCGAAGAGTGATTCTGCTAGCCATCCTTATAACACTGTTGTGATTGGGAAATTCCAAATCTTACCTGGAATCAGCTGCTACCCGAAACTATCACTCGTTCCTTGAAAACAAGTCTTCTTTAAGCTCTTTTCACCTGACTCGTAAAATATGAAAATATTGTCAAGCGATTGGCCTCTCCGGCTCGTTAAAAGGCATCAGAAGTGTTATCCCTCCTCTATATTTTAATCTTTTTGGACCTGAGTGATTATTACACAAAAATATCGAGCGCTTGTCTTGTTCGGCTTGTTAAAACTATCGAAAATTCATCCCTTTTGTATTATTTTATGCTTTTTTAGACTTAAGGGATTATACAACGAAAAAGAACCTTCGAAGTCTTCTTTCCATTTCTTTCAGACTCTCTAAAATTGAACGAGACCAAGTTATCTTTGTCGTTAAACTCGTTAAACTAAATAACGACAAACTCATCCAACAAGATGAGAATGAATTTCACTGTCGCTAGGCTCGCTAAAATATAGTGACAGGTTCGCCCAAAGGGCAGATTATAGAACAAGCATATGTTATCCTCCTCAATATTGACAAAAATAAAGAGGTACTGGTCAGCAATGACTGGGGAAAATTGGGAATAAAACAAGAAGAAACTTCATTGGTAGCAAGTCTCTCTTGAACATGACACTTTCCTTCCGCATCCATTCTGGGTTGGGTTGTTCCGTTCACTGGCCTTCACCATTGGTCCGTCACACCATCCATCTCGGGAGTTAACGCTACCAATCCATCGTCAGTGTCGTCGATATGTTCAAGAGAAGTCATTCAGACAATTCACCTGAGTCTCACCCACTGCAATACATTCATGCTTCATTCCTTCATGACCGCCACCCTGAACCCTGTATCGTTAGTTTGTTTTAACCTCCTAAATCATTTGCTTTGTTATGTGTTGTTGATGTGGGATTCATTAAGGCCCTCCTGCAACAGGCCGCTTCTTGTTAACATCAACTCATTTTCCAAGAAGTTGACTTAGGAACAACCCTTTCAGTACTTTCAAGCTTTCATGCCTCAATGGCAAGTTTCTCACTTTCGGCGACGGGTTTACATCAATGGCCTTCGACCGAGAGATTTTGCGTGGTGTTCGATGCCAAGTCCCTTTTTCACACCACGTAAATTGTACTGTAGTACCTTGAGGGTCATTGTCATTATTGGTGACTCCTCCCACACCTGTTAACAGCTTACATCATTGGCTGGTAATCAGGCGATGTCTTTCCATGTTCGACTCCAAAACATTTTTCCCATGGATCAACTTGTACTCCGAGTGAAGATTGGCCGAGTTTGAAGACACCGGATCTAGTTTCATGCCTCCGGGCTGCGATATATTCAGGAATATAAAAACATCCAGTGTACATCATTGCTGAACAGATGATCATCCAAATCAAAGGATGATGTGTCCATATCGTCAGTCTGTCACACAGACGATCGTCTGTCCTATGTACATGAAAATGAGTTTATAAAGCTGAGCATGGGAATTACCGCCTCAGCTAGATCATGAAAAAATGTTTTCATATAATGTATTGTATTGTATCTTATTACAGGTCGCCTCCCAGCTCAGAAAAGCTTCAGATCCTCATAGTAAAGCATTTCACCCGACATAAAAAAACGATTAATGACCTCATGCTTTAGGGGGAAACTGTTATAGACATTTTTGGGAACTTCAACCCCAATCACAAAGGTCCATAAACTAAGGGCTCTTAAGTCCCTAAAAGGCTTGCTTCACTGCCTAAAGGAACAAGGTCAACTGACTACATCATCTCCCAGAAGTTCTCCACTGAAAACTGCTCATAAATGGTCAAAATTGGACCATACTGAAAGCTCCATGCAGAGGGTGCGATGCATATCACCTTCCCAATGTATAGGGTGCGATGCATACTATTTTTCTCCTCTGTAGGGTGCGATGGTTGGGAATGGACAAATGGCAGGGACCAAAATGCGAGGTGGTAGATCATGGAATCTTCCAAATGCTTCCCCTCTGACACTTGCCACTCCATTTTCGACCAGGGATGAGTAAGAGATCTTAATTCTCCAAGTGTAAGTAGGAACTATCAAAGAGAAGACACTAATCAAGATCCCTAAATATGACTCACCTCTCTGTAATCATCTATATATGGATCCCTCTTCACAGAGATACAGAGGATGGAATTTTGTAACTTATAGAGAAGTGTTGTTGGTATTCTGGTGTACATTCACAGTGTTGGGTGATTTTTCTTTGCTTGAGGTGAAAGAAGGGCTTCTTAGCTAGAGGATGATGTTGCATCAGAGCTACTCATGGTTGTAATCCTCTTGCTACTTTTTATCTGAATAAAGCTATTCTTATTTCCTTCCTTATTCTGGTGTACTTGTTTATATATGCTTTTATATGGTTAATGTAAATCTGATCCTGCATTATTTGTGAATTTAAATCCTTGTTTCTTGCATAGTAGTATGTTGCTCTGATTCTACAGGTCCTTTTGAAGCTAAGCAGACAAAGAGCGAGCAGCAGAACTCTATCAAGAAGGAGAGGGAATCGAGCGCAAGAATCAGGTTGGCCCTCTTGGTTCTCCTCTCATCTATTTTCACAAAAGGAATCAATAGTAGACTTTGATTGTTTGTTTCTAAGATAGCCACCCATCTTAGTGGGAATAGCAGCATCCATGTGGATACTATTCCCATATAACACTTTGCGATCTGTTGTGTTCATCCTTTTGAAGATAGTCTGAGAAGAAGTTTGGTCTGGGAGATTTGCTTTGCTATTAAAAGAAGATTTATTTTGTGCGGTATTCAAATCCTCATAACTGTTGATGTTTGAGGGGTTGTCGAGTTCAATTTTTTGCTGTTGGGTGGGGCTTTCCCCATGCTTGTCTTGAGAGTTGTTTCTTTCTTGCCTGATTTCTTGCGATTTAGAGTTTTCTGGAGAGTATTCTTCCATGATGACAGTGTAATGTTCTTTTTGTGCTCCTTCCCACCATGTAGATTTGTGGTGATTCTTTCTAGCATAATTTTTCTGAGAGGCTTTTGGGCAATTTTTGGCTAGTTGGCATATCTCAAAGCAAGATCAACATCTAATGAGGACACTTTTATAATCGAGTTTATGGTTCCCCACAGAGTCTTTACTTGTTAGGTTTATTTCAGCTGGGAATCTGGTGCTGAAGTCCATTTCCACACAGATGTGTGCATAGGTGGTTCTAGCATATTCCTCTATTTCTGGGCACCTGCAGTAAAATTTCCCAATTGCATTTCCAATGGCTTTTAGCGAGGAGAAATTCTAGAGATGCAAGGGTTGGTTTGGCAATCTCACCCAAATTGGTGTTGAGGTTATGACTGTTGTTGAGGGATCGAATGATGGGTTCCATGGCTTCATGAATAGGCTTGAGTTTTCCCAAAACCAAGGGCCAGAATCTAGAATACATTGTCTGCTTTCAGGATTTTCAAAATCCACTATAAAGAAAACCCTAGCACAAGGGTAGATATTAATTTCATCAGAAATGACAGGCTTCCATACCTTTGATATCGAATTGTGGAGAGTTGTCAGCCATGGACAAAAACCATTGAACTAGCATATTAGGGCACTTTCAGAAAATTCAAAGCCTTATCGAGTGAGGCCTGGACCATCTAGACAGTGGGAGTTGGGGCTTCACTAACGATATGGGCAGGAGCTTGCCCCCTAGTGGCGGACAAAGTTGAGCCAACAACTATCTTCATGAAGCTGGGAGCCATCTAGAATCAGAGTCAAAGTGTTTCTTACAATGTTTTCCCTCTCTCATTTAGTGAAGTCTAGATTGCCAAGTAGAGAGATCAGGAGATCGTGGTGAGACTCGTTAACAGTGCAAATAGTAATATTGATGCCAAGCATCCTAGGGTGGAAGACTTCACCAAAGATCATCATGCTCACAATGGTTCAAATCTTATCAACCACCATCAAGCTCAAGTTGTCAGATCTGAAGACAAAGCCTCGGATCTAGCAATAGATCGCCCTGCAGCAATGCTTCCTCTCACAGATCGCCCGGCAGTAGATCGCCCAGCTCAGCAATAGATCACCCAGCCCAGCAATAGATCGCCTAGCTCAGCAATAGATCTCCCAGCCCAGTAATAGATCGCCCAGTAATTTTCCCTTGCAGCAGTAGATCGCCCTCATGGCAAGAGATAGATGGGAAAAATAACACTGAAAAGGATAACCCTCATGGTAGTACAGTAGATCACCCTCGCGGTAGTAGATCAGAGTTGAGAGTAATATCAATTATAGAATTGATAGAAACAACTGTGTAGATCACCAAACAGTTTACCCGTGTCGCAGTAGATCGCCCTCGCGTCAAGAGATAGATGGGGAAAATAACCATGAAAAGGATAACCCTTGCGGTAGTACACTACACTTTTCCGTAGAAGATGTTCATGGAAGATGGCCACAAAAGAAGATTACTCATGCTGGCCGCAGAAGAAACCCTTGGCCGCAGAAGATTTCATGCATTCAAAATTTAACGATATAATTCAATATTGAGGTAAAAATGTCTCAAATTGGCTCTTTGGAAGGACGGACAACAAAGATTGAATGCATGAAATGACACAAATCAAAGCCTCTACCTATCAACCAACTCAAAACCCTAAACTCTCCCCATAAAACCTATGTTGTAAACACTCTAGACCAGGCTAGTTTAAGGGCCACATTTGCAACACTCTAAAACCTTTCATGGAAATGACTTACACCAATTGAACTATAAATATGAATGTGTAGAGGAAATTCATACTCTTCTTGGAAGAGAAAAATAATGAATCCAGGTCACAATACCTATTCATTCTCACATGATAAACAATAGAACTCTTAGTTTCCCTTTCTACAATAACTAGTTTCGATGAGGTTGACACCTCCAAGTTTTATGCACATATTAAAAAATTGAAGTGAAAATTTTATACTTGATCATGGTAGTGCACTAGAAATTCCCAAAGAGAAACATGTCTAACTTTTGGGATTATTGAACACTCCTTCATCAACATTAAGTGTGAATATGTGGTGAACTAGGTGGAACCCTACCATTGAAGACTCACAAATGTTGGAGTAGATTTTCTTATAAGTATCAATGTATTATTTCCATATGGACCTACTCCACCAACCACAATAAGAAATTAATTTAAAAAACGACATGATCATGAAGTCACTCTCAAAGGGCTAGGAAAAACCAAAACATGTCTAAAAATTTTAAGAAGGGCCATATCGGTTCCACAATTTACTTGTACTACTTGAAGGAAAATCCTTGTTAGCAAACATATGCTTTAGGGATCTCCAACTTATAACATAACCTATCTAAATATGTTTGCAAAAAATCCAATAGATGAGGGTACGGAACCATTTCGTTAAAAAGGTAAGGTTTTCTATCTAAAAAATAAAGCCTAACCTCAAAGATAGTATTGATACATCATCACAGACATCGACTGCAATGCAATTACCTAAATAGCTAGTTATAAGTCTAATATAGAGGCATAAAAAACAAAAAGAACAAATCCTTACCTAAAAAAACGTTATTGTCATATTTGGATAACTCAAGGTCTATGGATTCAATGCACTTGGTAATAAGTTCCTTAAAAAAATAAATGCCTTTTAGTTTGGGTCACAATTTTCTCTTTCTAAAATCCTTGTTAGCAAACTTATGCTTTAGGGCTCTCCAACTTATAACATAACCTATCTAAATATATTTCCAAAACATCCAATAGATGAGGGTATGGAGCCATTTCGTTAAAAAGGTAAGGTTTTCTATCTAAAAAATAAAGCCTAACCTTAAAGATAGTACTGAGACATCATCATAGCCATCGACTATAATGAAATTACCTAGATAGCTAGTTATAAGTCTAATATAGAGGCATAAAAAACAAAAAGAACAAATCCTTACCTAAGAAAACGTTATTGACATATTTGGAGAACTCAAGCTCTATGGATTCAATGCACTTGGAAATAAGTTCCTTAAAAAAAATTCCTTTTATTTCAACTGGGAATTCGGTGCTGAAGTCCATTTTCACATAGATGCATGCGTAGGTGGTTCTAACATATTCCTCTATTTATGGGCACTTGCAGCAAAATTTCCCAATTTCATTTCCAATGGCTTTTAGCGAGGATAAATTCTAGAGATGCAAGGGTTGGTTTGGCAATCTCACCCAAATTGGTGTTGAGGTTATGACTATTGTTGAGGGATCGAATGATGGGTTCCATGGCTTCATGAATAGGCTTGAGTTTTCCCAAAACCAAGGGCCAGAATCTAGAATACATTTCCTGCTTTAAGGGTTTTCAAAATCCACTATAAAGAAAACCCTAGCACAAGGGTAGATATTAATTTCATCAGAAATGACACGCTTCCATACCTCTTATATCGAACTGTGGAGAGTTGTTAGCTGCGGCAAAATACCATTGAACTAGCATATTAGGGCACTTTCAGAAACTTCAAAGCCTCATCGAGTGAGGCCTGGACCATCTAGTTAGTGGGAGTTGGGGCTTCACTGACGATATGGGCAGGAGCTTGCCCCCTAGAGGCGGACAAAGCTAAGCCAGCAAGTATCTTCATGAAGCTAGGAGCCATCTAGAATCAGAGTCAAAGTGTTTCTTACAATGTTGTCCCTCTCTCATTTAATGAAGTCCATATTTCCAAGTAGAGAGCTTAGGAGATCGTGGTGAGACTCATTAACAGTGCCAATAATAATATCGATGCCAAGCATCCTAGGGTGGAAGACTTCGCCAAAGATCATCACGCTCACAATGGTTCAAATCTCATCAACCACCATCATGCTTAAGCTATCAAATCTGAAGACAAAGCCTCGGATCTAGCAGTAGATCACCCAGCAACAATGCTTCCTCTCACAGATTGCCCGGCAGTAGATCGCCCAGCTCAGCAATGGATCGCCCAACTAGTAATAGATCACCTCACAGTAGATCACCCAGCTCAGCAATATATCACCCAGCCTAGCAATAGATCACCCAGCAATTTGCCCTCGCGGCGGTAAATCGCCCTCATGGCAAGAGATAGATGGGAAAAATAACCCTCAAAAGGATAACCCTCATGGTAGTATAGTAGATCGCCCTCACGGTAGTAGATTGGAGTTGAGAGTAATATCAATTATAGAATTGATGGAAATAACTGTGTAGATCACCCAGCAGTTTGCCCTTGTCGCAGTAGATCGCCCTCGCGGCAAGAGATAGATGGGGAAAATAACCATGAAAAGGATAACCCTCACGGTAGTACACTACACTTGTCCGTAGAAGATGGTCATGGAAGATGGCCGCAAAAGAAGATTACTCACATTGGCCGCAGAAGAAACCCTTGGCTGCAGAAGATTTCATGCATTCCAAATTTAATGATATAATTCAAGATTGAGGTAAAAATGTCTCAAATTGGCTCTTTTGAAGGAGGGACAACAAAGATGGAATGCATGAAATGACACAAATCAAAGCCTCTACCTATAAACCAACTCAAAACCCTAAAATCTCCCCATAAAACCTATGTTGTAAACACTCTAGACCAGGCTAGTTTAAGGGCCACATTTAAAACAGTCTAAAACCTTTTATGGAAATGAGCTACGCCGATTGAACTATAAATATGAATGTGTAGAGGAAATTCATACTCTTCTTGGAAGAGAAAAATAATGAATCCAGGTCACAATACCTATTCATTCTCACATGATAAACAATAGAAATCTTAGTTTCCCTTTCTACAATAACTAGTTTGGGTGAGGTTGACACCTCCAAGTTTTATGCACATATTAAAAAATTGAAGTGCAAATTTTATACTTGATCATGGTAGTGCACTAGAAATTCCCAAAGAGAAACATGTTAAACTTTTGGGATTATTGAACACTTCTTCATCAACATTAAGTGTGAATATGTGGTGAACTAGGTGGAACCCTACCATTAAAGACTCACAAATGTTGGAGTAGATTTTCTTATAAGTATCAATGTATTATTTCCATATGGACCTACTCCACCAACCACAATAAGAAATTAATTTAAAAAACGACATGATCATGAAGTCACTCTCAAAGGGCTAGGAAAAACCAAAACATGTCTAAACATTTTAAGAAGGGCCATATCGGTTCCACAATTTACTTGTACTACTTGAAGGAAAATCCTTGTTAGCAAACTTATGCTTTAGGGCTCTCCAACTTATAACATAACCTATCTAAATATGTTTGAAAAACATCCAATAGATGAGGGTATGGAACCATTTCGTTAAAAGGTTAAGGTTTTCTATCTAAAAAATAAAGCCTAACCTCAAAGATAGAACTGAGACATCATCACAGACATCGACTGCAATGCAATTACCTAAATAGCTAGTTATAAGTCTAATATAGAGGCATAAAAAACAAAAAGAACAAATCCTTACCTAAAAAAACGTTATTGTCATATTTGGATAACTCAAGGTCTATGGATTCAATGCACTTGGCAATAAGTTCCTTAAAAAAATAAATGCCTTTTAGTTTTTGCCTCTCTTTCCAAAATCAAATGAAACAAAAACTAGGACCGTGTTGACACTTTGCAAGTATGAAAATCAGCCTTCATAAAAAAAATGTTTGTTTAGTGTCCCTTCAAGCATGAATTAGTTCTTATGTGCAAGTTAATCACAATGAACATAACACATATAACTCATTTAGGAATAGATAAGAGTAACAAAAGTTTTGATGATGGATTTCACCCCTCCTAGGCTACGTCTCCATGTTTGTCAACATGACTAGACCACTCATATTTTAGTGTAAAAATGAAGTACATAAAGTATGATGATGACTATGTGGCTATCTCCCGTTCAAGGAAATCTTATCCTATAGAGAACTCTCACATAAAAACAACATGACAACCTGCAATCACTGTAGAGCTACATAAATGTTTTGTTTTGACACCCTTTCTCCACCTTTTTCCTCTTTTTCATCATCACTATCAACTAAATAAAGGCAATAAATCATAGATTTTGATAAGGTAATAACTCTTACATGTATTATTTCTCATATGTGTTAATTTTCCTTATTCTTATATTAAAGAGTGAATTATCTACAGAATTAACATGATTCTGCATCCATTTTGTAAATTTGCAGCTATCTCCATGGTTTGTGGGGTTCTGGTACGTTAATGAAACAACTAAGAATATGGGTAGTTGAGAATTGATCCCCTCACGGATCTCCTAATATTCACTCGCACCAGTTCATCAAAAGGATCACACAGTAGCACGGTCAAAGATAAAGGTCAACACGTAGCAGCAAGCAGTCCATACACAACACGGTTTCTCAATTTTCTTTCCAAATAGCAAATCGACGAATAATGATTTTCCTATTTAAGTTTCATATTTGAATTAGGATTAAAACATCCAATCCATAGGCATGAAAGTCTCAATATATTGAGCATGAATTCTATATAAATATGTATTCTTTGTAAACAATAACATGGAGGAAGTATTAAGTTAATTATTGAAGAAATTATGAACCAGACTTTCACTTTTGCATTAATTTGAAGTTACTTTGCTGATTTGATGTGTATGTGATTTTGAATCATGCCTACTAGATGTGGAGGGCCCTTGCAAACAGTCAAGGTTTTAATTGATTTTTATTTCATTGCTTTCATTTAAATGATTTATGTTATCACTGCATTCAGTTTAATTACTTCACTCCTTTCATTATTTCATATAGACTCAGTTGTCTTGTTATCATTTGGCATTTCCTTTATAGTTACAGTGTTTCACATAGTATAGTCCTTCAATGATTTTCACTTCATTACATTCAATCTCTTCATGATTTTTAGAGTTAGAATTTATATCATTCTGCAATTTGTAATTAGAAAGTTCCTTCATGCTCTTTAAACTCAGAATTGTATATATTTCATAGGAAAGTTTTTGGATTTTAATACTATGTTTCATAGAAGCAAAGTGTTTATATAGATACATAAATTTAGGATGAATACCATAAGACATTTTCTAGATGATAATTAATTAGATATGATTTGAAAGATTGATCTAACAATATCCTAACTTTCATTCGTTCTGACAATAGCTTAACTTTCAAGTATTAAGTTATATAAATCTAACTCTAATGAAAATCTACATAAACAACAAAAATCTCAAAATAAACACAACCATCATCTTACTAAACGAAAGAAGAGGCTTCTAGCATATATAGTGCACCTACACTTCACAAGTTTACCAACTTCTGTCGATAATTTATTCTTGCAAATTAATAACATTAAATTGACCAAACATTTTGGCGTCGTTGTCGGGGAAGTGTAAATAGAAGCCTTAAAAGAAAAATCAAATAAAAACATGACATGCATAGGGAAAAAGACTCTAGGGTAGGTATGTAGGTCGAGGAAGAAGTTTAATTCCTACATCATCACCCACTCCACCATGACCTCGTAGTGCCACACCACCCACACAAACTTGAATTCCATCCATAGAAGGCTAATATAGACTTCCTGAAGTCTTAAGATCCGAAATCCAATCTAAAGGTTCACCAACCTCATCAGAATAGGTTGTAATAGAAGAAAATCCTACATCTCCAACAACTGGAATAATTTTTCTATCTTCAACTAGAGAACAACTTCTAGCTCAAGACTTAGAAGTTCCTTCTGAAGAAGAAGAAGAAGAAATTTACTTCAACTCATTGATAGAGGAACCAAAAGAACTAGAAGAGAAACTAGATAACCATGTTGAAGAACCATATATCTCTTCTAAAGAATTCATCATGGTTAAAGAAGGAGAAGGATAAGTACACAATGTCAATGGTGAACAACATAGGATTAGAGGAGAAGGAGGAGGAAATAGAGGAGGTGGAAGAGGGGGTGGTAGAGGTAGAGATAATAGAGGAGATCCTTTGGATTTCTTATCCTTGATGAGGATACAACATTAACAATGAAGAATATCTCACCCTCTATTCTCCCCAACTTTCATGGAATAAGAAGTGAAGACCTAGAGACATTTCTTTTTGAATTTGAGGTATTATGTAGATCATATGATTATCTGCATGATGCTCAAAAACTAAAAAATTTCCATGTCGCCTTAGAGGATGCAACATTAAAATGGTTTATGAGTCTAGAAACAAATTCTATAAGGACATGGGCACAAATTAAAGATGCATTCTTAGAGAAATATAAGGATTATTGTATGTCTCATAGTATCAAAGATGTAATCTTCAATATGGTACAAAAATAAGATGAGAATATTTAATACTTTGTCGAGAGATTTGTTTATAATATCAAAATGGGAAAAGTGAACAATTTGTATGAGGAAACTTTGAAAGCTCTCTTACTCAAATCCATTAAAGATGACTGGATATATCTTCTCAGTCTAAACAAAAAATGAGATATTTCTAAGTTACCCTTTGCAGATATATGTGATCTATGTGTACATGTTTCAAGAGGTAAAGAAAGAACAAGAAAAAGTTCAAGGGATCCTCTTTTATCAAGAGTAAATAAATCTACAGCTGGGACAGTAAGTAGGGAAAAATTAGGTAGTTTGCTTGATAGCTTTAAAACAGGTATTTTAGGGAGTCTCAATGAACAAATTGACACCCTTAAAATACAAAACAAGTAGAAAGCTAAAAAATTTACATTATCCCTCTTTTTTCCTAGGTGTAAAAAGAAACATGCTCTAAAAGAATTTCCTTTGGATTTAAAAAACATAAAAACCTATGTTATATGTGCACAAAATCATGATACAAAGGAATGTCCCTTTATACCAGATCTTAAGGCTATATTTAGTGAAGAAGGAATGCCAAATCAGGTAGACCCCTTTACTTTATTTCCAAAATACAATGGAAAAACCCTCAAACAAATCAAACTCAAGGTTTTAATCCTCAACAATTTGCATAATCTTCACAAAATACTTTGAATCCACCTATGCCATGGCATCCTTGGGCTCAACCAGCACAATATTGGAAACATGGATGGAAAAATACTTATGGAAGATGTTCTCAATATCAACAATATGTGCCACCTTATCTGAATTTTCCACCACAATACTTCCCTCAAACCAACCATACCTCAAGCTCAAGCTCAAAATGCGAATCCACAAATTCCTTTGCCATTTACACCATGATCAATCAATTAACCGTTCAACCACTTCCAAATCCAAACAATAAAACTTCATAACCTGTTTACAACCTAAAAGGACAAAATCCTCAAACTGAGATGATAACTCCATTAGATCTTAATAATGTTCAAGTAAGTTTTGGTAGAGTATTAGAAAAGAAGAAACCATATGTTTTTATTCAGGAAACAAAAAAGAATTCTCAAAAAGATAATAATAACTCTGAAGAAGACATTTTGCTTCCTCAGAAAGAAAATATTGAAACAGAAAAAAGTCTCACGCATTCTAATAATACTCCTATTATAGAACAACCTTCAGTATCTATCTCAAGGCCACCCTTTCCTGAAGGGTTGAAAATTGATAAAGGAATAGAAAAGAAAATAATATTGTCTGCTATTGATATGCTAGATGAATTGAAAAATATTTGTATAAAAAATCCTTTATTACAAGAAATAAAAGAAATACTAATTTTTGCAAAAACAATTAAGGAATTGAATACTAAAGGATCAGGAAGAAAAACAAAATAAATAAAAATAACTCAATTAGTGTGGAAAATTGTAGATATTATGATGGGGAAGACAACAATCCAGAAACATTTAGATCTAGGAAGCCCCATTGTAAAAACACACATCAATGGAATTGAAATATCAAACACTCTGATTGATCTAGGAGCAGCCATAAACATAATGAGAAAACAAGCTATGGATAAATTAAATCTTCCTAATCTTCAATACACACCAACATTGCTACAATTAGCAGATGGATCTGTAATTAAACTGATGGTGTGTTAGACGATATATATGTATTCTTAGATTCTTGGGAATATCCTGTTGATTTCATGGTTTTAACCCCCAAGAATAATTTAGGAGGACATCCATTAATTTTAGGAAGGCCATGGTTAGCTACAGCCGATGCCTTTATCATTTGTAGGTCAGGATACATGTTTATCTCATATGGAAGTTCGATAAAGTAATTTACATTGTACCCACTTGCAAAAACAATGATAGAAGTAGAAAATGAAGAATGGGATGGATGAAGATAGCGATATACAACCAATTTTCACTATTGCACAAATAAATGAGGAGGATCAAATTTTAAATTCAATAGAAAACCATGAACCCTCTTTATATTATGATGATAGTCAAAATTTTCAAGAACAATGTAATATCAAATATCTATTGTCTAGACAAATGTTTTTACATTCTATGGAAAATTTTGGAAACTCTTCAATATAAATTTTTCTAGGAAAAAACTTGAATATCAACGAAAACCTGGAAGAATTACAAAAAGAAGATGGTAGAAATATTACAAAAACACTCTTCTGCATATGCATGGGGATATCCTGATATGAAAGGAATTTATCCTAAAACCTTCATTCATCATATCTATATTAAAGAGAATGTTAGACCAGTTCAACAACCGCAAAGAAGAATGAACCCAAACTTGAAATAAATTGTTAAAGAAGAATTACAGAAACTGTTAAATGTAAATTTCATCTATCCATATCAGATAGTCAATGGGTTTGACCCCTAGTAATCGTTCCTAAGAAAAATGGAAAATGGAGAGTATGCATTGATTACGGGCAATTTAATAAATCAACTTTGCATTGAAAAGTGGGAAACAAGAAATGCTAAATTTAGAATGTGCTAAAAATAGAATGTCTAAAAATAGCATGTCTAAAAATAGTAGTTTGGCCAGTGAGGTCATTGGCCACCTTGGGTGAGAGATGAAACTGTTAAAAATAGAAAGTTCTAAAAATGCCATTTCTAGGTCCCTTCCTATTTATAGCAGTCCCTGGCCTATCTATAGGAAGTAAAATTGAATTTGGTCTTAATAGCAGTTTAAAATATTAACTGATTAATCTCCATGAGTTAATTAGTTGGAAAAATCAAACTTGAAGTCTTTGTGAGAACATGCAAATTAATTGTCCCACTAATGGAGGAATTTATCCTTTATTCTCTCCACTGATTGAGGAATTAAGTATGAGTTATATAATGAGAGAATCAGTTGACTTAGTTCTAACTAGTCAAGTCCAGTTAGATTATTTTATGTTATTAAAATAATAAAATATAGTTTGTTAATGCTTGCATGCATGTAACAACTATTATTTTAGATAACTGGGGATTCACTCATGGATAATTGTTGCATGTCAGTTCTGTTAGAGACCCAGTTGAGATCAGATGAGGGACAATGTACTATTATATGCTTGGATCTTCCCATGGAATATTCCTTGCATGCAAGAGAAACTAGTGTCCTCAAGGATTGCGTAGTTGGACCTATGGTTGACAACAGGTATGATTAGGGCCAATTCACATATGTTTTGTAATTGGAACCCAATCAAATTGTGCAAGGAAATAGGGGATTGGTGGGCTTGAGGCCTACATATTGAGGCCTATGATCTTCATCTTTTGATTGCAGAGAGTACAGGATAGCTCTTGAGCTGATATTTTTTGTAAACAGAAGAGGATTTCCACTTGATTGATAATACAGTGTTGGGGGTTTTATGCTGGTGCTTTCCCCAGTGATATATCTGTGTTATGTGTAATTATTTCTCTTGATCAGTTATATGTGTTTATGGTTGATGTTTCTCATGAAATTGATTTTTCTTCCGCTTAATGTTTTGTAGAAGTAGATCATGTGTTTTGCTTTAGTACATTATATTACCAGTTTGATCTACAAGTGAAAGTTCTACATGGTATCAGAGCACAGATAATCAAGCAAGGAACAATATACAAGAAAGAGAAAGAAATTCAAAGTTTATTATTTGGGATATAGATATCTAGTTCTCATCACAGTTCAAATTTCATCTAGATGGCCTTCACTGGGTTGAGGTTTAAGTATGCCCTTGATGGCAGCTCAAACTACATAGCTTGGAAGGATCACATGGAGGCAGTATTGGAAGGTAATGGCATTAAGGACTTCATTGATCAAGATGTCCCTAAGCCTATTGATGCTACTCAGGTTGAAGATTGGAAGAAGAACGTGGTTAGAGCTAGGAGAATCATCCTAGAGGGAGTTCGAGATCACATAGTCTCATGCCTCCATGGGAAGGAGACTTCGTTTGCAATGTGGAAAACATTGAAAGATTTATATCAGAATAGTAGTGATCAGAGGAAGCTGGCACTGAAGGAAAAGCTTTGAAAGATCAAGAGTGAAAAGGGAAACATGATCACTACATTCCTGAACAAGCTCACCAACTGCATGGATGAGCTTGCAAGTGTAGCAGTCACTACCGCTGATGATGATATGGTGAGTCTAGAGCTCCTTGGCCTTCCTAAGAGCTAGCATAGCTACTAGGACTCAGGGAATGGAAGGGATAAACTACTAGATTGGGAACGACTATGGTCGGATTTGATGGAGGAGGAGATTAGACGGAACACCAGATATGGAGCTTCTTCATCAAAGAATGATGATGAAGAGAACATGGCTTTAGCATCTAAAGCTACAAAAGGGAAATGGAAGGCATCCCAATCCAAGTCTTCTCAAGGAGGGAAGAAGTTTGACAACTCGAAGGTGAGATGTTTTCATTGTCATGAGTTGGGGCATTATGCTACTAGTTGCCCAAAGAGGAAGAAGTCCAAGAAAGGTTCCTCCAAGGAATCTAATGGTGATGCTCTAGCTTCACAATTTGAGATGGATTTCTCACTTATTGCATGCATCTTTTCATCCAGCATGGGATGTGTTTTCTACTTGGACAGTGGAGCTTCTTTCCACATGTCAGGTGACAAGACTATTTTCAGTACTTTGGAGGAGAAGGATCTCCAGATACAGATCGAGATGGGCGATGACAGAAAGTACCGTGTCTCAGGTGAAGGCACAGTTGTGTTTCAGAGGGAGCATGGTTCTCCCCTCCCTCTCTCTAATGTTATGTATGTGCCAGGGTTGTAAAAGAATCTTGTGTCTATTACTATGCTTGAGGATAAAGGCTATGATGTAGTCTTTAGTTTGGGAAAGGTTTTCCTAAGGAATATCAGCACTGGACAAAACAAACAGATAGGGATTCGAGTTAAGAATCTCTATAAGTTACAGGTAGAAGACCGTGCTGCTTTGAGTTCCAAAGAAGAAGTGATGCGTGGCCAAGATATTGGTGAATTATGGCATAGGAGACTGGGCCACTTGCATCATGGGGCCTTGAAGATCATGTAGCAAATTTCTACCAGATTAGCCAAGTGCAAGCTAGAGCAAGCGAGCACATGCAAAGGCTGTACTTTGGGTAAGTATGCAAAATTTTCTTTTCATGACTGGGATGGTAGAGCAGGAATAGTTCTGGAGCGAGTTCATTCAGATGTATGCAGGCCCTTCTCTATAGCCTCCATCAGAAAGCAAAGGTATTATGTTATTTTTGTTGATGATTTTTCTCGTAGATGTTGGATCTACTTCATGCAAAAGAAGGATCAAACCTTCTTGAAGTTTTGTGAGTTCAAAGCTTTGGCAGAGAAAGGATTAGGGATGAAATTAAAGGCCTTGCGTAGTGATAATGGTGGAGAGTATATTTCCCAGTAGTTTAAGGACTTTTGTGCTTCAGAAGGAATTAAACAGGAACTCACAACACCTCATAACCCACAATAGAATGGGGTGGCTGAAAGGAAGAACAAATCTATTGTGGGCGTAGCTCGATCGATGTTGCATGACCAAGGCCTACCACTTCATCTGTGGGCTGAGGCATGCAATACAGTAGTATATCTTCAGAACATAAGTCCTCATCGTATTTTGGGGATGAAGATACCTATGGAGGCTTTTTTGGGGAAGAGACCAGATGTGAGTCAGTTCCACATCTTTGGATCACTAGTCTTCTGTCATGTGACCATAGATGCTCGGAAGAAGCTAGACCCAATAGCTGAGTTGGGAATACTTGTGGGGTACACGGATACACCTCACAACTATCGTGTGTTCCTACTTGCCAGTCAGAGGACCATAGTGCGCAAGGATCTGAAGTTCAATGAGTAGCGAGCCATGCGAGTATCACTTGAGAGGGAGCTCAAGTTGCATGGTGATGATGAGGAACTATTAGTTCCTAAGGAGGAGGAGCCTCCTGATGATGCAGATCAGCCACATGTAGAGATTCCAGTAGTGGAGATCACCACTGCTGGAGAGTCTTCTAGAGAGGGGTAGAAATGCTCACGAGAAGCTGACAGATTGATGCAGGATGTGAGAGAGAATGTGGGGTAGCCATCCTCTCAGTGCAGAAAGAGGAGATCTCCCGATAGATACACTAGCTACATGGCCCTAGTTGGGGAGTTTGTAACGACCGAGTCCTCTTCTTTTGAGGAGGCAGTGCAATAGCCAGTTTGGGTGGATGCAATGGTAGAGGAGTATGATTCTATCATGCGGAATATTGTATGGGATGTTGTTCCTAGACCGAGGGACAAGTCAGTGGTTACTTCCCAATGGCTTTACAAGGTAAAGCAGGTAGTTGATGGTAGTATTGAGAAACACAAGGCAAGGTTTGTTTCCCGTGGTTTCTCACAAGTTGAGGGGATTGACTATGATGAGACCTTTGCTCCTGTTGCAAGGTACTCATCAATTAGATCGATTCTAGCACTATCAGCACATATGGGTTGGCAAATCCATCAGATGGATGTGAAGACATCATTCCTCTATGGGGAGATTGAGGAAGAGGTATACATAGAGTAGCCAGAGGGATTTGAGACCTTCGATCATGAGTCACATGTGTGTCGGCTCAAGTGAGCATTGTATGGGCTAAAGCAAGCACCTCATGCTTGGTATACCAGGATCGACAGCTATTTCACTGGGTTGGGCTTCACTAAGAGTGAAGTGGATGTGAACCTCTACCACATCATTGTAGATGGTAAGCTATTGATTATTTTACTTTATGTCGATGATATAATTTTGTCAGGTGATGATCAGTTGATCAAGTCTTGCAAGAAGGATCTTGCAAGAGAGTTTGAGATGAAGGACATGGGCCTCATGCACTACTTTCTAGGCATGGAGGTGTGGCAGAGAGATGGGGAAGTATTTGTGTCTCAAGTCAAGTATTCCAATGAGATACTCAAGCACTTCCACATGGAGATGTGCAAGCCCATGGAGACTCCTCTAGCAGGTAACTGGAGGAAGGAGGATGCTACTTCAGGTGAGGTAGTAGTTACTACTATTTATAGGTAGCTTGTGGGTTCACTCATGTATTTGGTGAACACATGACCGAATCTATGCTTTGCGGTGAACTAGCTGAGTCAAGCTATGGTTCAACCAACGAAGTTATTTTGGAAGGCAGCAAAGCATGTGTTGAGATATCTCAGAGGCACTACACAGTATGGATTATGGTACAGGCAGACAAAGGGAGTGAAGCTCCAAGGCTTCACAGATGCAAATTGGGTAGGTAGTCCATCAAACATGAAGAGCACTTCTAGAGGAATCTTCAGCCTTGGGTCAACTGCAGTTTCTTGGTATAGCCAAGAACAGAGATCAGTTGCACTTAGCACAGCGGAGGCAGAGTACATGACAGCTAGTCAGGCTACATGTGAGGCCATCTGGATGCAGAATATTCTAGTGGGAATGTTTGGTCAGATGATGGATCCTACAATGATATATTGTGATAATCAGAGTTGCATTAAACTCTCTCAGAATCCAACGTTTCAAGACAGGTCCAAGCATATAGATATCCACTATCATCATCTGCGGGATTGTGTGGTCAAGAGGATCATGATGTTGCAGTACATTTCGACCAAGGAACAAAATGCAAATATTTTGACAAAGGCATTGTCAAAAGGAAAGTTTGAGTTCCACAGAGACAGGATCAGGGTTGCTGATAATCCCTTTCTTGTTGAAAGGGAGTGTTGAAAAGTGGGCAACAAGAAATGCTAAATTTAGAATGTGCTAAAAAGAGAATGTCTAAAAATAGCATGTCTAAAAATAGCAGTTTGACTAGTGAGGTCATTGGCCACCTTAGGTGAGAGGTGAAACTGCTAAAAATAGAAAGTTCTAAAAATACCATTTCTGGGTCCCTTCCTATATATAGCAGTCCTTGGTCTATCTATAGGAAGTAAAATCAAATTTGGTATTAACAACAGTTTAAAATATTAACTAATTAATCCCCATGAGTTAATTAGTTGGAAAAATTAAACTTGAAGTCTTTGTAAGAACATGCAAATTAGTTGTCCCACTGATTAAGGAATTTATCCTTTATTCTCTCCACTGGTTGAGGAATTAAGTATGAGTTCTATAATGAGAGAATTAGTTGACTTAGTTCTAACTGGTCAAGTCCAGTTAGATTATTTTAACAAGTTGTTAAAATAATAAAATATAGTTTGTTAATTCTTGCATGCATGTGACAACTATTATTTTAGATAACTGAGGATTCACTCATGGATAACTGTTGCATGTCAGTTTTGTCAGAGACCCAGTTGACATCAGATGAGGGACATTGTACTATCAGATGCTTGGATCTTCCCATGGAATATTCCTTGCATGTAGGAGGAACTAGTGTCCTCAAGGATTGCGTAGTTGGACCTATGGTTGACAGCAGGTATGATTGGGGCCAATTCACATATGTTTTGTAATTTTACCCCAATCAAAATTGCGCAAGGAAATAGGGGATTGGTGGACTTGAGGCCTAAATATTGAGGCATAGTGAGTCTATGATCTTCATATTTTGATTACAGAGAGTACATGATAGCTCTTGAGCTGATATTTTTTGTAAACAGAAGAGGATTTTCACTTGATTGATAATACAATTTTGGGACTTTTATGCAGGTGCTTTCCCCAGTGATATATCTATGTTATGTGTGATTATTTCTCTTGATCAATTATATGTGTTAATGGTTGATGTTGCTCATGAAATCGATTTTGTTTCTGCTTAATGTTTTGTAGAAGTAGATCATGTGTTTTGCTTTAGTACAATGCATTACCAGTTTGATCTACAGGTGAAATTTCTACACTTTGAAAGATCACTTTCCACTTCCTTTCATATATCAAGTTATAGATACATTAGTAGGGAATAAATATTTCTCATTTTTGGATGGTTTTAGTGGGTATAACTAGATTCAGGTAGCACCTGAAGATCAAGACAAAACCACATTCACCTATCCATGAGGGATTTATGCTTACCGAGTACTTCCTTTTGGATATGAAATGCTCTAAGAACATTCCAAAGGGAAGTACTAGGAATTTTCTCTGATCTTATTCATGATTGTGTGGAAGTATATATGAATGCCTTCATAGTTTATGGATATTATTTTGAAGAAGCACTTGAAAATTTATTAAAAGTTCTCCTAAGATGTAAAGAAGCAAATCTTTCATTAATTCATGAAAAGTGTTTTATGATGTTTAATGAAGGAATTGTTTTAGGTCACCATATGTTAGGAGATGGAATTTAGACTCATCTAAGGTAGAAGTTATTTCCAAATTATCAATCCCTAGTTGTCAACGAGATGTTTGAAGTTTTCTTGGTTTTACTGGATATTATAGAAGATTTATAGAAAACTTCACAAAGATTGCATCTCCACTCTTCAAATTAATCACCAAGGACTATGAATTTAGTTACAACTCTGATTGTCAGAAGGCTTTTGAAACTTTGAAAAAAAAAGGATCTTTGAAGCACCTATCTTAAAAGGACCCAATTGGAAATTACCTTTTCATATATCAACTGATGCTTCAGATAGAACTCTAGGAGCCGTGTTAGCAAAAAAATATCTTATTCCTTATGCCATTGATTATACTAGTAAAAATTTAACTCTCGCAAAGCTAAATTATACTGTAACCGAGAAGGAGTTTTTAGTTGTCATTCATGCCATTAATAAATTTAGACATGACATTACTCACTATGAAAATTTCGTTCATACAGATCATTTTTCCATTAGATATTTAATGAACAAACCAGTTACTAATGGTAGAGTAACAAGATGGCTATTGTTGTTACAAGAATTCAATATCACCATTCTGGACCAACCTAGAAAAGAAAACACAATTGCTAAATTTTTGTCTAGAATTCAATATAATAACAATGATATACCTATAGAAGATAAGTTTCTTGATGAATATGTTTTTGCAGTGTCTACTAAATCACTGTGGTTTTCATATATTGCTAGTTATTTAGTTTCAAGAAAGTTACCCTCTTATTTGTTTCATAGAGGAAAGAGAAGTAATCTAATCAAGTGCATCTTATTCATGGATAAATGAAGAATTATACAAGACAAGACCAGATCTCATCATCCGAAGAAGTGTAAGAGAAGATGAAATACCTGAAATACTTAAATCATGCCATGATGAACCATGTGGGGGTCATTTTGTTGACAAAAGAACTTCTTATAAACTCCTTCTTTTAGGATATTATTGGCCTTCCCTTTTTAAGGATGCCAGAGAATATGTTAAGAGGTGTGATAGTTGTCAAAGAATGGGGAAACCTGTTCCTTAAGATGAAATGACACTACAGCCTCAAGTACTCATCGAACCTTTTGAAAAATGGGCTTTGGATTTTTTTGGACCAGTTAATCCATCTTCAAAACAAAAAAAATATATTCTTGGATGCACTGATTATGTTATTAAATGGGTAGAAGCTAAAACACTTTCTTTTGCCACTGAAAATGTTGTAGTTTCATTTCTTTTTTAGGGAATTTTTACTCGTTTTGGTGTCCCAAGACAAATTGTAACAGATCAAGGAAATCAATTTACATCCATAGTAGTGTAAAATATAGTGGAGGAATATAAAATCAAGCATCGGAAGTCTACTCCATACCATCCAAAAGCAAATGGACAAGTAGAATCGGCCAACAAAGTGATTGAAGCAATCCTTACTAAGACAGTTCATTTGCATAGAAGGGACTTGGCCGAAAATCTTCCAGAAGCTTTATTAGCCTACCGTACCACATGGAGAAACACTACAAGACATACTCCCTATGAACTTATTTATGGAAATCAAGTCCTATTTTCAATTGAGTTCTAGATCTAGACCTACAAGACAATAGTCAAGTTGGGACTTGACTTATCAGAACCACAAAAACAAAGAATGGGACAACTCAATGAGATTGATGAAATAAGGCAAGATACTATCCAGAAGACTAGTTTAATTCAACAACAAAGATCCAGATGGCATGATAAGTACATCAAAGAAATAAAATTAATTTCAGCTAGGAGACTAGGCATTGCTCTTTGATTCAAAGTTCAAAAATTTCCAAGCAAAATTTCAAACTCACTGGCTTGGGCCTTATGATATTGATTTTTGTTTTATAATGGAGAAGTTAGAATTAGGACCATTGAGGAAGAAAAAGTTCCTCTCCTAGTGAATGGGCATTGACTTAGGATCTATCATTAGCCAATGACAAAAGAGGAATTTGTAAATATTTTCCAAGACAACTCTGATTTGAAGTTTGTTAAGAAGAACTCTTCTTCTTCTCCACCTTACAATTTTTCTTTTTCATATAAAATAAAATAAACTAAATAATAATAACAAAAACAATAAATAAATAATAAAATATTATAACAATAATAAAAGAAAATAAATAACAATAAACAAAAATTAAAAAAAATAACATAAAAAATAAAAAAAAACAATAAATAATAAATATGTATAAACATGAAAACCAACAAATTGTTGGCATGTTTATGCAGAAAATTCAAAATGAAAACCAAGAATCTTGCCATCTTAAATTTTCTTTGTATTCCATTTTCTAGAGTCCCATTTTCTTTTATCCCTCTCTTTTTCAAAAAAATAAATAGCTACAAAATCATTGATTTTCTACAGATCTGATGATTTTCTGTAGGCTATGTGATAGACACCTCTGAACATGCAATTGAAGGAATGATTGACTGCCTCCACTATAAATGTACCTGAAGACACCATAAAAATCAACCAAAGGTTAGCAAGCAAATAACTAAAAGGTATGCATTTCTTTAATTTAATAATATGGATTAAAACATTACATATGTGAATTATAAGACATAGTACTACCAGAAATCAAAATCATTATTGCAAAGATTTGGTTGTGTCATGTCAAGTCTTGCATAAGTTTCCATTCACTTACAATCATCATTGCTCATATCTCGATCCATTGAATCGACTGCCCAAGACACAAGCATAAATAATTTTAACGATTAGATTCTACTTCATTCCATCATATCATCATGACTTACGCTTTCATTATTACATCACTCATACTATTGTCCTCTCTACTCTAAAAACCGTACTGAGCTATCCAACCCTACTAAGAAATTCTTCCCTGTAAAAAAAACAGTTGTGAAACAAAGATTCTTGGCCATGGGTGTGATAGTCAGAACAGAGCTGGTAGGAAAGAAATTCTTGGAGGGATATCCTCAAATGAAATAATTACTGCAGAAATCATAGTGGCTCGAATTTGTAGAGAAATTCGATGGCTTCCATAAAGAAGTGACTAAATCTTTCACTAGGGCCTTTAATGGAGTCGAAGTGGAGATAGGGGACATCAAATTCACAATGATAGAGTCATTTATAGCCGAAGCCACTAGAATGTCGTGGGCTGGAGAAAAATGGTTCAATAATAGAGGAATAGAAACAAAGGATTGGAAGGTTTTCCTAAAGAAACAAACCATGGATACCACCATTTCCAAGAATGGCTTCCCAAGCACATCACTCAAAAGTAGGTGGAGAAACCTACTTCTAATAATTCAAAAATTCGTTACCTGCGAAGGAAGGTTTGGATGTATGTTCTTCTATCATATTCGGCTGCTAATGAATTTCCTTCAAGAGAATGAAATAAGCCTTCCATATTTCTTATTGAATAGTCTCAGGAAGATGTTAGGAAATGTACAAACAAGAATTTAGTTTATAGATAATAGAATGTATCACCATGGTTTGGTCAAAATACTTGTTGAATTTCATCTCCAAAACATAGGTGATAATTGGGAGATATTTTTAGTTAGAAATCACTTTAAGGAAGAAACTCATGGGCAGCCAAATAGCAGAAAACCTAAAAGCAGAAGGAAAATAAAAATTGATAAGACACAGGAACAATAGCCACAGCAGCCACAAAACCTATCAAAAGATGACATCCCACTTGCATAATTTTTAGAGAAAATGAACAAAGGAAATGCTAGAAGAAAGAAAGCCATAAAATAAACAGAGATTCCATCACAAGCAAAGAGCATAAAAAAGAAAAGAAGAAAATTCAAAAGACTCTTGCCATAGCCCTGAGAATGAGTACCAGACTCAACTCAACAAAAGTGTTGGGTAAAATTAATTGTTTAATAAATAAATAAAACAGCTAATGACCTAGACATTAATTATCGACCTGAGGAGCGCATTTTTATTTCAAGGAAATCGGTAAAATATATGCATAACAATACCAATAGCGAACACTGGTTCTATATGATTGTGTTATATACTATCAAGCTCATTCAACAAGAAATAAAATGTAAGACTTGAATAATAAAACTAAAATTAAAAAAAATAAATTAAATGGCAGGAAAAACATTTATGCTAATCACACAACTTGAATCATTGCTAAATTTAATCACACCTCGTTGAATTGGAAATTTAATTTATTGAACTCAATAGAATTCAAATGCTAATCTAGAGCAGCAAATTAAATGAAATCTAGAAATTGGATGAAATAACAAATATGGAAAATGCATCAACTTAACAAATTACTTGATTAAAATGGAAATTTACATTAAATAACAATGATTGAAATTCAAAGAAACAAGCACACAACTAAACTATTGTAGATGTTCAAGGTGTCATCTCGTCCAAGGTAGTGGGCCCAACTGCCCAAGACTCAGTTCCAACTTGAGAAATAACTCAGATCAAATTACAAATAACATATGTAGAACTCAATGCATAACTTCCTTCATTAAAATAGATGAGAGAAATAATTACAACATAATGAAGCTCTTAGCTTTGCCTCAAATTCAACAATTATTCATCTCCCATCTCCCATCTTTGACCTCTTTTCCTACATCCTATCTAAGAATTTCCCATCTCCTATCTCCTAATCATCCTTCCATTATCCCCTCAATTATCCCCCTCCCTCTTTGATCTCTGTTTTCATTTAAATACACAGAGAGCAAAGGGAAGTTACAACAAATTTGATTACAAACTGATTTCCATTAAAAAATTGGATTGTACAAAACAAATTCATCAACAAGATCATATATGAAAGATCTTTCCATTAACATTCAGCAGGAACAAGTTGAATTTGGTATTGCAATTAGAAGAATTTGGAAAACGGCCACAACAATAAATCTAAGAAAATCGTCTTTGAAGAACCTTCCGTTTCTCTTAATATAGAGCATATTTTGGAAAACTATTCATTACAAAACTAATTCAGTCCATTCAAGACAAAACCCATGTTTCAGATATTCAAGATGCTACTTCATTTGTCTGAAACATCCAATGCAAAACTGTCATTTCTTATTCCAGCGAATTTCTAAGTTGGAATATCTAATTATGAGTTGGAGATCAAATTTGCAATCTGGAAAAGATCTTGGAGGCTAAAATCATGAGTGGTGTACAACAAAATCATTAATAAACCATCATTGATAAAATCATGCATAATAATCATTAATTTATTAAAAAAAAGGAGAAGAAATAATATTTATCCATAAGAGCATAAATAATTATAAAATGGAATTATATGATAAATTATGAAAAATGACGTGATAAAGAAGGGTAGAAATGGATGAAATAGGAATTAAAAAGTGATAATAATAATGACAAATTAGTGGCCCAACAAAAAGGACTACCCTCAAAGAGCAGAGAGCATGTCAATATAGAAATAGATGAAAACTCAAAAGCTGAAGAATAAAATTCAAGAGTTTCATCTCCAAATGTTTCACCACAAAGGGTTTCATCACTAGCTATCACATTGCCTCCTCAGAGTCCAAGACAAAGAACACCAGAGATCGATTCGGTGTAGCAAGATATTTATGATTACATAGAGTCCTTGGATAAAAGGGATGCAACAAGAACATCAATTCCAATTCAAGAGGAAGATTAAAATTAGTTTAATGAACCACAAGAACCTCTAGTAGTCAATATATTGAAACAAGAAATTTTTGAACTGGAGACATTAAATAGGTATATGAAAAATGAAAATGAAGCCTTGAAAGCACAAAAATAAATTCAAATAGCTAAGAGTGATAATCTCCTCTTACATCTAATTCTATCGTTTAATAAGAACAAGCATCTGAAGAAGAAAAACAAGGCTTTACAGAAACCGATTGTAAACTTGAAATACAAGATCCTCATGAGGAAACTAAGGATGGAAATTACTAGAAAGAAAGTGAAAAATATGAATTTGAATGTACTGGAAGAAGTATCCAAGCAAATGAAATAGTTCAAGATATCAATTTTGAAGTTTGTATGAGGAAATAAAAAATCTTCAGTGTGGGGGAATGTAGAGTTCCATAACTGTTTTGTTTTGACACCTTTTTTCCACCTTTTTCCTCTTTTTCATCATCACTATCAACTCAATAAAGGAAATAAATCATATATTTTGATAAGGTAATAAATCTTACATCTCTTATTTCTCATATGCGTTAATGTTCCTTATTTTTTTATTAAAGAGTCCATTAGCTACAGAATTAACATGATTCTACAGCCATTTTGTAAATCTGCAGCTACCTCTATGGTTTGCGGGGTTCTAGTGCGCTAATGAAACAATTAAGCATATGGGTAGTTGAGAATTGATCCCCTCATGGATTTCCTCCTATTCGCTCGAGCCATTTCATCAAAAGGATTGCATAGCAACACGATCAAATATGCAAGTCAACACGTAGTAGAAAGGAGTCCATAGACAACATGTTTTCTCGATTTGCTTCCCAAATAGCAAATCGACGAATAATGATTTTCCTATTTAAGTTTCATATTTTAATTAGGATTAAAACATCAGTTTCATATGCATGAAAGTCTCAATAGACTGAGCATGAATTTTATATAAATGTGTATTCTCTGTAAACGATAATAGGGAGGAAGTATTAAGTTAATTGCTGAAGAAATTGTGAACCAGACTTTCGCTTTTGCATTAATTTGAAGTTACTTTTCTTATCTGATGTGTATGTGATTGTGAATCATACCTACTAAATGTGGAGGGCGCCTGCAAATAGTCAAGGTTTTATTTAATTTTTATTTCGTTGCTTTGTAATTGATTTACTTTAAATGCTTTTTGTTATCGCTACATTCTAGTTTAATTACTTCACTACTTTTGTTATTTCTTATAAACTCAGTTATCTCATTATCATTTCACATTTCTTTTATAGTTACAGTGTTTCACATAGTCTAGTCCTTCAACTCTTTTCACTTCATTACATTGAGTATCTTCATGCTTTTTAGTGTTAGAATTTATATCATTTTGCAATTTGTAATTAGAAACTTCCTTCATGCTCTTTAAACTCGTAATTGTATATATCTCATAGGCAAGCTTTTTTATTTTAATACTCTATTTTTCATAAATTTAGGATGAATAACATAAGAAAGTTTCTAGATGATAATTAATTAGATATGATTTGATAGATCTATCTAACAATATCCTAACTTCCATTCATTCTGACAATAGATTTACTTTCAAGTATTAAGTTCTAGAAATCTAACTCTAATGAAAATGTAGATAAACAACAAAAATCTCAAAATAGACATAAGCATTATTTTATTAAATGAAAGAAGAGGATTTTAGCATATATAGTACACCTGCACTTCACAAGTTTACCAACTCTAGTTGATAATTTATGCTTGCAATTTAAGAACATTAAATTGACCAAACAATCACCATGTAAACTACGACAATACAAGGAGTCTTAAACAAAGATCCTAGACCTCATCTAAAAATGAACACACATGAAAAAAGAAGGAAATAATCCAAGCTTCCCTCATATTGACATAGAGAGAAAAATGTACAAGAGCTGACCTCTGCAAGTATTAGTTGGAGAAAATGAAACCTAAAGGTGAAGAAACCCCTGCAAGGTCTTCTTCATCCTCAACAACCTCAAGATCTGCTACCAATCCTTGGTTGTCCATACATCCCTTAACCTTCAAACTGCAAAAAAAGGCCAACTAGATGTGATCAAAACACAAAACAAAGGTCACCAATGGATTCAAAGCATCCAAAACCCCAACTATCCTCTTTATGAGCTCAAATTGGTGAAAAACTCAAAATGTTATGAGCTCCAAGCTCATCCATGAACTTTACTGTTAACCATCCAACAATTTCACCCTTCTAGATAATGATCTTACAATTCCTCCTTGAAAATCGCTAACTGAGCAACAAATTTTCCCTCCACAGGTGGATTTTTTTGGAACATTAATTTTTCCTGTAATGCCTTAGGGTCGAAAGATGTGGATAAAGGGGCCACGTGGGCCAAGGGCTGGGCTAACCACCTTCCCTTCCCATCGGACCCCTTTTACTTCAGTGCTGGCTCACATGGCAGTCATGGAACCTAGGGTTGAGCCCCCCTCCATAGCATCCTTCCTGTTAGCACTATGTTGTGGTCACGTGGATGTGCATGTGTCTTGTGGCTAGGCCCTTAGGGGTTGGTCCCATCCACCATACTCTGTGTGCTTAACACTTTAATATAGTTTTTTTCCATAGATATAACAAGGAACATCTACCATTCTAGTGGTAAGTCTTATGGTTTCTTTACGGGAGGTCACGAGTTTGAGGGCTGGCCCCCTCCACCATACTCCATTTGCTTAACACTTTAATATAGTTTTCTTCCATAGATATAACAAGGAATATGCGTCGTTCTAGTGGTAAGTCTTATGGTTTCTTTATGGGAGGTCACGAGTTTGACGCTTGTGGGCTACTCAGTTTCCATTATAAACTTTAAGACTGGTGTGGGGAGGCCACGTGGCTACCTCCCATTGGCCCACGTGGCTCCCTGATATTTGGTCTAGATTAACGAATACCAACCAATGGAAACCTGCAAATTTCAACCAATGAAAGGAGGCCAACTGGCAGCCCGCCACTAGCACTCAAAAAGCCAAAAAACTCAGTGAAAACCCAATTTTTGTCATTTTTTTCCTGTTTGGAAAAACAATCAATGGGCTATAACTTGATCTCCCAGTGTTGGATTGAGGTGAAATGAACATCGTTGGATTTAAAATGACGAGAACTTCGATTTGGCGCCAATTTTGAGAAGTTTCGGGCACTTTCATTTTTGAGTAAAAATTTGATCGCCTTATCATACCTACCCATTAGGAACTTTTGGACTCCGAAAGTGTACTTTCCTAGTTCATATAAAGAGGATGAAAATCAAAAATACCCAAAAACTCAATCCAAATTGCAAAATTTTGAATTGGTGGCCTTCATGCCCCAATCAAGGCACTTCACTTATCATTCTCATGAAGACATGTTGTCTTATCAAGAATCATGCCAACATTCTTATCGTTCTTGCAAGAACAAAATATTGATGAGTGGAATATGATCATTCTCTTTAATCTCATCTTTGAACATCTCCAAAACACTTCATCTTGAAGTAATAAATTGTTGAAGACAAAATTGATTCCATCTTGGAACTCTGAAGCAAAATGAATACGCTTTAGATTCCTCAAATTGAGCTTGTGCATGAAAATTACATTGTTGCAAAAATTTTCAATGAAAACATTGGCCTTGTCTACAAACACAGTTATCTTATACAATATTGAAAACAAAGATTTGATTCACGCAAGTTTCATCTTCAATACTTGTATGAGTGAACATGTGACAATTCATAAACAAACTTGAATGACAAAATTTGTACATTCACTAAAAAGTCCTTGAACATGTGGACTTATAACAATCCAATACGTACATCAATGAAAACATTTACTTGTTTAACATAGTGAAGATGATATTCACTTTACAAAAGTACCTAAATAGGTAATGACAACAAGTATTTACAAACAATTTACAAAACATCTTTACAACAAGTCTACCCAAATATTGCCTCTCCTAGGCTTTTAGGTTCTCTTCTTGCAAAAGAAGGTAATTATGTTTGATGCATATAATTTCATTCATTCTTTGGACTATTACTATGCATTGCTCGAATACAACTACGCAATGGTTAGAAGCATCACCAAATATGCAAGGGTACTGATTCCACAAGTATTTAAAATTTCCATGCATTAGAAAAATCTCCTGAGAGTTATACCTATATTTAGAGTTGCAACTTCGACAGTTGTCACAAGGTGGTGACATATCATCCTCAAATGTTTGATGTACCTCAAGCCTTTTGGAGCATTCTCCAAACTCCCTTTGGCTATATCCCAATCCTTGTTACTTTGGTCTTTCTTCAACCATAATTAGATTGGCAATACCTTGACCATTTTTTCCAAGACCTCCACCTTTATATCCCATCTTAGAGAGCAACCTCATACCCATACCCTTGGTATGCTACTCAAATATTGAAAAATAGTTATTATGTGAATGAATGGAAGGAGTAGTACTTGAGATACTAATTACCTCTTTAAACTTGTCATGCATCCTTTATTCTTTTGAAGATGATGATGACGACCAGCTTGTAGATGAATTTAACCATCCACTCTTGTCCACTGCCATAGGGTGTGCTTCTTGGAGATGCTTGCAAAACTCACATGCATCATCTTCTTCATATGGTCCAACCACCATTTTAACCATGAGCACATACTGGGTTCATATTAAAGGTATCTTTTGCTGGTGCAGGAGTAACACTTTCTGCAACTTGCTGATCAAGCACTTGCTGCAACAAAAAGTGGATGTGCCTATTCTCCTCTTTACTATCTCCAACATCCTTCTCAACTCTATATTCTCTATCCAAAGAGCCAAAATTTTCTCTTCAAGCTCTTGGATACTCTTTTTGTTGTCCATCTTGCAACCTTGTCAACTTTTTCTCTAATACCAAATTTATATGAAAGTGGAATAGATGATTTTTTCCTGTCTTTCCAAAATCAAATGAACAAAAACTAGGACTGTGTTAATGCTTTGCAATGCATGAAAATGGGTCTTTATAAGCACCATGTTTGTTTAGTGTCCCTTCAAGCATGAATTAGTTATCATCTAAAAGTTAATCATAATGAACGTAACACATATAATTCATGTAGGCATAGAGAAGAGAAACACAAGGTTTAATGGCGGAGTTCACCCCTCTTGGACTACATCTCCGAGTCTATCAACATGACTAGCCCACTCATATTTTAGTGTAAAAATGAAGTACATAAAGTATTATGATGACTATGTGATTATTTCCCCTTCAAGTAAATGTTCCCTTGTAGAGAACTCTGACATAAAAACAACATGACAACCTGCAATCATCACGTAAACTACAACTATACAAAAAGTCTTATAAAAAGACCCTAGACCTCATCTGAAAATGATAATACATGCAAAAAGAAGGATATAATATAAACTTCCCTCATCTTGAAATAGAGAGAGAAATTTCCAAGAGCTAAAATCTACAAGTATCAGCTGCTACAAATGAATTCTGAAGGTGAAGAAACCCCTTCAAGATCTTCTTCATGCTCAACACCCTCAAGATCTAATACCATTCCTTGTTTGATCCATACATCCCTTAGTCTTAAAATTTCAAAAAAAAGGCCAACTATATGTTTTTAAAACATAAAACATAGGTCACCAATGGATTCAGAGCATCCAAAAATCCCCAGGTAGCCTCTTTTTGAGCTCAAATTGGTGAAAAAATAAAAACGTTATGAGCTCCAAGCTCATCCATGAACTTGACTGTTAACCATCCTACAATTTCTCCCTTACAGCTAACAATCCTACAATTCCACCTTCAAAATCGCTAACTGAGCGACAAATTCACCCTCGACAAGTGCAATTTGTTGGACCATTAGTTCACCCTCTAACCCCTTAGGGCCAAAAAATGTGGACATATGGGCCATGGGTCCAAGGGTTGGGCTAAGTGCCCTCCCTTCCTATTGACCTCCTTTTCCTTAGCCGTTGGGTCACATGGTGTTCATTGAACCTACGGCTACCCGCCCTTCGTAGTGTCCTTATTGTTAACTCCACGTTGTGTTCATGTGGTTGTGCATGTGTTTTGGAGCTAGGTCCTTAGGGGCTAGCCCATAACTTACTCAGTGTGCTTAAAACTTTAATATCATTTTTTTCCATAGATATAACAAGGAACATGCATCGGTCTAGTGGTAAGTCTTGTGGTTTCTGTGTGAGAGGTCATGTGTTCGACTCTTTTGGGATGCTCAACCTCCATAATAAACGTTTAGACCAGTGTGGGGAGGCCATGTGGTTGCCTCCCATTAGCCCACATGGCTCCCTACTATCGGTCCACCTTAACCAATACCAACCATTGGAAACCTGTGAATTTAGACTAATGAAGGGAGGCCAAGTGGTAGCCTACCAATGTCCCTCAAAAATGAAAAAAACTCAATCAATACCCAAATTTTGCTAATTTTTTTGCTTGTTTGGGAAAATGGTCAGTGAGCTATAGCTTGAGGTCCCAGTGTCGGATTGAGGTGAAACGAATGTTGTTGGATTCAAAATGAAGAGAACTTAGATTTTATGTTGGTTTCAAGAAGTTCTGGGCAGTTTCATTTTTGAGTGAAAGTTTGATCACTTGATCAACACAATCCCATTTTGGGTAATTTGTCAACCTTTAAATTTAATTCTCTTTGAATGTAATGAAAGGATATAACCCTGAAAACTATAATCACCTTCATAAATCTAATCATCCAATGATCCAATAAAGAAGTTTTTAAGGCAATATAACCTTTTATCCAATCTATAACAACTTTTGAATCACTCGTCATTTGTAAGTATAGATTGTTGAAGTAACACAATCAAAATGACTAACACAAACCACTGATTCATATTATTGTAGTAATTGTTAGGTAGTCACATTTTTGTTTTTGGACAAAATTAGTCATTCATGTTATTGATTTTTAGTTGTATTACTTATTTCTTAGATGTATATTTTAATTCGGGACTAAATTAGTAATTTTTAGTTGGGCCACTTAAGATTTCTCATTTTTGGTAGTATTTCACTTAGAAATGTTTCAGTGACTAACTCTTTTAGTCACCTAGCCACTAATTTCTCATTTTCTACTAGCGATTGACGGGTTTAAGATGTACCTCTTATGAATTTTACATGATATTTTATAACTATATCTTCACATGGAAGCATCTTCTCGTTGAAGTGTTCTTTCATATGGAAGATTTATTATAAAAAATAAAAAATTCATGTGAAAATAATCTTTACCCATGTATTCTATGCTTATATGCTTTGTTTTCATGTGATAGGTCACAACTCGCTAGACAAGACTTCACGCTACAAGACGTAAAACCATCGTTTATTCGATCACTCTGTGTTACCAATGTTTGCACAATAGTCACGCTTCATTGACAAACTCAAGTTAGCTTCACCCCAAAACTTGGTAGTAGATTTACATGAGATAAAAAAGTTGATTTTCATTCTTGATATGGTTCAGCATAAGGCTACAAGAAGTAGAAAATCTGAAAGGGTGTACACTATGATTTATAGTGCCTCTTCATGTATGTGATGCATCAATTATTGTTAAAAGAATTTATTTGCTCATGGACAAACCATCACTTCAAATAATATCTGAATAAAATACAACCAACTTGAAAATCCCTATAGAGTTCAAGAAAGAAACACATTCGATATTTGGAAACACCAAAGAGGTTAAAAGAGTTTCCACAGATACAAAGGTCATATCTCTAGACACCTAGTCGGATGATAAATACCCGTCAAGGTGAGATGGCTCAGCCTCCCACCAAATTATAACTCAATTATGTAGGTTATTTCAGCATGATGTTTTGGTCTACTGGATGGTAATTCCACTTACATAATTTAAATGCAGGTCTTACTCTCATAGGTTACCTTCAAATAGGCCATGCCCAAAACTTTTCCACTTTGCGAGTTTCCAGCACGATCATATGGAACAATCCATGAACAATATCATTCACACATTCTTTCAACGTAGGTCACACTCTTTATAGAATGATTAGTCAACTCAAAGTCACAAACCTCGCTATGATGCCACAAAATGACACATACAATTTTTTCCCAAAATAGAAAAATGCTTTCAGATTAAAAAGATAATACTGAAGTATGATAAAATAGGGGATGTAGATCTTGTTGTTTCACCATCTGGGGATGAAGCAAATAATTTTCCTATTCTTCATTGACTATTCTCTTATATTTATAAGCAGAGTAAGAGAAATCCTATTACAATTTCTAAATCACAAAAAGATGAAACATAATGAAAAAATAGGTACAATAAAAAGGACAAGGTTAGATCTCAATGTATCCCAATCACTGAAAAGAGCGAGAGGAAATGTATTAGGAGAAAATATTGTCACGATTTGAGCTGCAACCTTCCTTTGAGAGGTGATGTACGTCACCATTCTATCTCCGATAGATGTGAGTGATAGAGATAGAGTTAAAGGTCTAGAGCAGGACTTTAATTCAACATTTCCAGGTGTCGAGGTTTAGTCCAAAGAGCTGAGATATTTTCCCTAGTCGATTATGGATTTGGAGTCCCCAAAAATGGTGAAAGTTGTAATGCCAAGCCAAGATGCAGATAAAAGGACCCCCTAGAGAGCAAAGAGTTTTTCACAAGAATTAGATCCAGTACCACATTGCCAGTGAAATCTGTATAGAATATTGGGGCTTAGATGGATAGACATGTTGCATCCACAAAGATGAAATGAAGAGGCCCCATCAAAAAAATCGACTGGATAGGAGGACGAGATTTTTCAGGAAGGGAGGGGCTTAGAGTTGTCAATTTTTTTACATGAGAGTATTCTAGATAGTAGGAAAATATGTTGCAGTTGATTTCCTAGATGTTAGGAATCACAATCTCGAAATTAAGGGCATATCTAGATCTCCTTATTCCCGAGATGGTGAAGAACACTAACACTTGGTGTTGTGGATGGTCCACGAGCCAACAACCAAGGAAGGAGATGATGTTGATGTGGTCCCATATTACAGAGGGGTTTTTCATTTGAAGCACATTTTTCCAGACAAAGGAGGAAAGGGGGCAGAGGATGAAGAGATGATTGATATCCTCTCTAGCTTATTGGCAAATGAAACATGTTCACAGTCTCCGAAATCCCCTCTTATAGAGTATTTCCCAAGTAAAAATTATATTATGAGCCACTAACCAAGAGAAACAATTTATTTTGAGAGGGAAATTCAATTTCCAGCTTCTAGCCAGCGAAGGGAGGAGATAAATTTCCCTGAGAGGCTAGTAGATTATCTTGTATGCATAAGATATTGTGACCTGATCTTGTAATGAGCCACCACACCAAGTGAATTTGTCCTCTTTTGTGGATAGTAAAATCCTTTATAGTTTTAGATCAATTATATATGAATTCCATTCCTAGATCAAATGAGCAAGGATTTCCAGCTCTTCCACATCTTTCTAGTGTGTAAATGTGGGAGAACATATATTTATATTTATAATTTCCTGTATCACAGAGAAACCATGATTATTCAAAACAATTATGAGTGGAAGAGATAATAAGGGTTGACTTGATAGGCCAGATAGGGGATCTAGGCTGATTTTTGAAGTGGAACCCTTTCTGACACCCCATTTCATGTTGCTAAAGATCCTATGCTTGATGTGGAGACAATTGCGCCATGAGAATGAGAAATAATGAGGATTTGGTGCACTAGCTCAAATCCAATCAATAAATTCTCTATTCTGGAGGTATTTTGACTTGATAATCTGGTTCCAAAGGCCCATGTTTGAGACAACTCTCCATTTTTTTTTAATATAAGTGCCAAGTTGAAGGAATGAGAATACAATAGTCCCCATCCAGCCATTTTGATCGAACAATTGATGATGTGACACAGGCAAGGTCTGCAAATACCAGTATCCTCCGACAACCATGCTTGTAAAACATACACCTCAATATACGCTAGAGTTTACACTTAAATTTGTAGAAGCTTGTTCCATGATGTTGTAATCTCATGATTTATAAAAACCATGCTTGGAATTAAACCCAATCCATAACTCAAATTCTTTCTATCTAAACCAATTCCAAGACAACAAAGCTTTTCAATCTGACTATACAAATGCATCTTAACCTTCTACCAATAAATTTCATTCAATTCCAACTCCCATCTTTCATTCTTATAACGCGAGGGTTTAAAATCAGAACTCAATAAAAAGGTGCAGCCCTGCTACCATTTCAATCTCACAACTGCTCAAATGCAATATTCATCAGCATGCAAATTCATAAGTTTTGAAGACTTCCATTTAAAATCATTAGTTTAGATATGACTGGATTCGATCAAGAAAATGAACTTATGCCTTTCAACCTCACGTGAACATGGAAAACAACACTAATATCATTAGAATGCACAAAGCTACATGTTTCAACTAATCAAAGCACCAAATATATGTGCGCCCTCTTCCCTTTTAGTGTACCCAGCGGTCTCAATTCAATTTCAATATTTCCAGTTGACTTTACCAAGCAATTCAATTTATTTAATACAGAGAGTGATGTTGTTCATACCTGTACACGCTGTCTCAAGACTGTGGCATAATATTCTTGCCCCAATATCAACTGAAGACTTTAATTCCTCCTTTCCAACATTCATGCTATCAAAACATAATTGATTAATCCCATAAAATCTGCGCTTTGCGTTGAAAGTTCTCAACGCTGCGTTGTTACCGTTTCAAAACACATCAAAATCATGTTCTTGGCCGCACGGACAATTTCACTTCTTGTTGACTGTGTCCAGGCACACGACGAGAAATGACACAACCTTGAATTCGAGAATGGATCGTTCAATCGCCCAACAAGAGCCACAAACTGACAAATGCAATCTGGTCATGACTTTTTCAGAAGATCAATGCGGCTTCAAGGTGATTCGATCGATTCCCACGACGATAGTATATTTCGGCCTTCTAAACTCTATGATTTTGTTCTTCTTTGAGCCCTTCAGCAACATAATTACTATGAATGCCCACAACGATTAGGGAATCAAACTTTATTATGGCTTCTGCAAGCAATCTTTTTCTGTGACAATCAATTCATGTAAGATTAGAATTCAAAACCAAGTGCCCACGGAATATCGATCCATGTACATAGCCAGAACGTTTCACAATTTAATCAACACAGTTTCAATGCTTGCTCTGTGTTCATTGCTACGCAAACTACTTTGCCAATTTACCACTCTAATCAGAGTATTTCACAAAAATTTAAAACTGTATTTATTTGGATTTCAAACAGAGTTTGAACCGCAACTCTGAGCCTGAGATTTATCACAAAACTATTCATATTAACATAGGAATTCAACCCAGATTTGTTTCTGCTGAATTGAACTCAGACCTGCGCTATCATTATATGTTAAATCACCATCTCTTTTGAATGCTAGCAATGGAACAACAATTTTACTTGCACTGTGTGAAATAGATGATCGATTCACCGAAATATCATAAACTCGACTTCAGTCGACTATAATACCACATAGTCTGCAAGTAATCGACCCAAACAGAAACTTCACGGCCAGACTCGATTTCAACGCATTAAACAAATAGCAATTTTTGCTATTGAACGCACTTAGACTGACAAAATTTTACCATAGAGATTCACACAATCGGAAGATTCAAAATACTCCTTTTATGCAGAGCGTTAACGCCTTTTATGCACTGGTACTCTTCTCTTTACAATTCAATCAAACTACAGGTCGATATTCATAGATATGGATTTAACATTGCCATATTAAATTTAACTCTTCCAACTTACATTTACAAATTCTTTCATGTTGGCACTATATTCAATCGACCGATACATTCATCCATACATATACTTCCATCAATAATTTATATACAAATCTGAAACATTGTTTTCATATAAACAAAAGGAGACTACTTACAAACTTATCTTTGTCCTGATATTCGACAATGATGGCCCTTTACAAGCTGCCCGAAGGCATCCAATCAGAAAACCCTCTCACTCTCTACTCACACTAACTCACAATCTCCAACTATTTATACAATTTTAAAAGAAATCTAATTTAATGCTTTATCCCTTCAATTCCTCAACAAATCCTTAAATCTCTCAACATCCCTAAAAGATAGATTCTCATCCCTAAAACTTAGAAACTAATTCCAACTTAGGCTCCCTCATTAATTCTAAATAATCTAGAAATTAATTTCTCTCAAACAATTAATTAATCACTCAAAATAATATTAATATTTACATGAAATTTTAATATTTCTTCAAAACATGAAGCCCCCTAGCTTAGGTAAAATACAAGGTGTTTTTCGAAGATGATGCTCCTGCATCATGATGTCCAAGATGACCGGGTGGAATTTGTGAATTTTTTGTGTACTAGCCAAAATGAGTCTAGTGATAATGGCATTGATCTTACTTATAAATCCTTTAGGGAGTCTGAAGATATGCCTTCAGTACATTGGTATTCTATTCAAAACAAACTTGACAATAATAAATCGCCCCCCTAAGGAGATCCATCGATTTGACCACTTATGGAGTCGCTTTCTAATTTTTTCCAGGAACTAGTATGAGTCCTTATTCTTGTATCCATTATGCTTTAGAAAGAAGCACAAATATGTGAAGCCATCATACAAATGTGAGGCTTTAACCCCAAGGCTGTTAGCAATCTCCATAGTCCTTGCAACTTCCGGCTCACTTGAAACCAAAATAGGCTTGAACTGGTTCATGAGAAAGCCTGATGTGATTCCAAAATCTGTTATTGTATTGAAGTTCGCCCACTATTTAGAAGAGTTATATTTTCCTATTGTGAGAAGGTCATCCATAAACATAAAATGGGAAAGGGAGACCCTGTTTCCAATTTTGCAACTAGTAATGTGACCTAGTTCTCGAGCATTTGATATTTTCTTGACAGTGAATCGATGATTATGAGGGACAAAAGAGAAAACAAAGCACATCCTTGTCCAAGTGCTCTTATATTTGGAAAAAATCAGTTAGAGAGTCGTTTATCAGGATGGCAAGGGAGGCAGTCTTAATGCAATATTTTATCCAATTTAGGATTAAGGACCCCAAACCAATTTTGTGCAAAATATTCCACATTAGTTCCCAATCGATGTAGTCAAAATCCTTGGTGAGATCAATTTTCATGAGGCGGACATCTAGGTTGTAGGTATTTACTGAATATGTGTATTCCCGTGTGGATGCAACAGTGTCATGGATTTGTCGGTTCTTCAGAAAGCCAAATTGTTCAGGTGAAATATGTTCTGAAAAGAATGTTTTGAGCATGTTTGTAATAGTTTTAGAGATCAGTTTGTAAATGGTGTTGCATAAAGAAATAGGGTGATAATCAAACATGGTATCTAGTTGAGGGATCTTTGGAATAATGGTTATGAAAGTGGCATTTGTGGATCTGGAGACCCAACCAAGGCTGCAAGATTCCTCCACCATCTTAGTAAGCTCAATGATCATAATCTCTTGGAAATGGATGAAAAGTTCCAATGTTCAGCTGTCTGGTCAAGGGATTTTTTCATGTTCCATTTCCTTTAAGATAGACATGAATTCTTCTTATGTGATAGGTAGATTCATATATCTGGTTTCTTCCATGTTAGGTGAGAAAGAGAAAAGGTCACATATTTCCAGCTGTTTATTGAAAGAGGCTTGTTCCTGGGAGCAGAAAATGTTGTTGAAATGTCTCTTTGCCTCTCTTTCAATTTCCTATAGTGAGGTGAGTTGTTCACCTTATTCCAAGATGATGTTCAATATGTAATTTATTTTTTGTCTCATCTTAACTTTTTGATGAAAAAATATGTTTTTATTATGTCCCTCCTCGACCCACATGAGATGACTTTTTTGTTGCATTTCTTCTGACTATATTTTGAAGGTCAGATTTCCAATTGAAGGATATCTTGTTTTCTAAGTTCAAAGAAAAAAAGGGTCAAATGGGTCTTCCAGTCTTTTGATTCATTTCTCAGTCCAGAGTATTTCTCGGTTCAAGTCCCTTTTTTTCATTATGGCCTATCCTCGGACCCTATCTTTAAGGGCCCTCAATTTACCAATTATCTTGTCCAATTTCTGGGACGCAGGGTCTCCAAAGGGTGTCTTCCAGAAGGTCTATACAAGGTCTATGAAATCCAGTTTCTTCTAGTAGAAATGGTTGAATTTGAAGGGCGAGGCTCTTGGATGCAATACCCTAGTCCATTCCAACAAAATAGGAAAATGAGCTAATATTTTAATTGGAAGGATCTTCGAGTTTAGTTCCTTAAGTCTGTTGGCAGTTGATTCATGTATATAGAATCTGTTGAGTCGTTTTTCTATACCTTGTGAGCCTCGTCGCCCATTTTTCCATGTGGGTCCAATTGGAATTCGACCGATGTCTCGAAGATTTTTCTAATTGAATAGATGCTTGGAATAAGACCCCAGCTTGTGAGGCCTGCAGTGGGAGCCCGAAATCTTAGAGGTGTTTGTAGAGAAGTTAAAATTTGTTGTCATAATCAGTGATTAGAGTTGCAGGAAACCAAGTTAGGCAACGTTTGACTAGTACGCCTTTCTAATTGTATATGGAGCATATACATTAATGATTCAAAATCGTGATTTGGAGCCCCTTAATCCTTTTATGATGATTAAACCCACATATGTGTTGAAGGCATTGAAATTATATTTTTTTGGATTCCACATTGTTGTTAAAGCCCCAGATAGACCAGAGGCACTAACATCACATACATTTGAGCTTTGACAAATCTATAGAAGGAAACCCTACGTCTCGTCTTTGTTGGTCATAATTTCTTAAATGAGAACAATTGTAGGATTATGAAAGCCAATTAAAATTTTCAAAGATCGTATTTTTTGGGCTGACTCCAAATCCATGACATTCAAAGACATTATGGTCATTATGGAAGGTCAAGTTTGGGAGGCTATGCTCTAAGGACCCGAGTTTTTGGAAGAATTTCTTCATTGAGTCTATTCTAGGGGGATGTGGGGGCAATGAGAAGTGGAGGGTTTATGACATGTATATTTTGGAATTGATGCAATAGATTGGAAGGGGCGATAGTGACATTTTATGTCTTTTAAGTTTTAGGCCTTTTCTCCGATGGGTAGTCACATTTTTGAAGTCAATAGGGTGAGGAGGGGGGTCCTCTGGATCAATTTTTTTTTTTTTTTTTTTTTTTTTTTCATAGTTAGGGGTTCCTAAGTAAATTGTGACTCCCTAGCAAGCACTTTGAGTTCCAAGTCCTATGAGAATGGAGTGAAAGTGCGACTAAAAGGAGCCCCACATTTGATTGACGAGAAAAATTGTTCAATAGGAGTTTGTTTCACTTTTGGAGGGGCGTGACCAATTATCGACTTTGCTTTTCAGGAGGATATAGGTTTATTAGAGAGAAGTGTAAACAAGGGCTTATGTTTAATGGATGAGGAATATTTAATGGTTAGGTTGAGGGAGTGTTAGGGACAAAGGATTGAAGGTTAGTGTAATTTCCATGTCTGTTTTCCATGATGTGGATTGAGATGGAAGATCTTGGACAAGGAATTGTGAGGAGAGGCTTATTAGATTCAAGATGCGAGGAGTATCTTTTTGGTAGGTGGGAGGATTGAGTAATAGGGATATTTATTAGAGGAGGGAAGAGAATCGGACTTGTCATGTAGAATGGTGCAATGAGCCAGAAAATCATCACATCTCTCAGTAGATTTGGAAGAGTCCACACTAACATGTCTTTCTAGGAAAACTTGCATAAGGTCTCCCGTGGCATGACATCTGAGACAACAAAAAGGAATTGACTAGTAGTTAACAATTTTCTTGTGTGAACATGGTCCCCAATATAGGTCAATTTCTGTAGGAAGTGCCCCTAAGAGTAATCGTTCACTCAATACCCAGGTAGTATTATTTATCATCCCTCCAAAGTTGCTTTCATTAAGGTAGTAGAATTTCCCAATTGAGTTTGCAATGTTTGTTATAGCTTTCTGGGTCTAGAGTTTGAGAGGAGGCCCTAGAAGTTTTGCCCAAATAATTTTCCTTCGAGGAGTGACTATGGCAGGGTCAAAACCAAAGGACCATCTATGGAGAAACAGGTAGCCATGACCTTGAACCCATGGTCTGGAAGCGATAAGATCTGCATCGTTTTCAATGAGAAAATAAAAAGAGAACAAACCATTTTCGAGAGCGTTGATTCTCAATCGGTATTTGAGGAGAGGCTACCACTATGTTTCAACTCATTACTTTATTTGGATACCATTCATGCGGCAGAAAACCCATCGTCAAGAAGGGCTTTCTTTTTCAGTTTTATTGATTCTTCCCAATATCCCTCTGCTTCAATGCCCAATCCAATAGTCTGGGGTCAAATTTGATTGGTTTATGTTTGTGGGGATGTGGAGGCATTCCTGGAGTTTTGAGGTGGTCTGGCTGATTTTTTTCCGCTTGCGGTGCATCCTTTGAGCACCTATATTTCTCCTCTGCCTGAGTTGCTATGTCTATCAACAGTCCCTCATCTAGAGGGGAAAGAAACATCAGTTGTTCCATTTTCTTTGTCAAAAATGTTCACCGCCAATATTGTGTGCGCATTCCTCCACCCTGCATAGAAAACAATCGAGATCAAATGACACAGATGATTTACAAATTTAGACCCCAATTCTGATGACGACTCAAATAAAACTCCAAACTTCTTAAACTTTACTTCTCAATAGTAATTAAAAACATTTCTTCCTTTTTCCAAAAATAAGCTACATCCTTTTTCATATTTGGCGAAGAAGACTCTAGAACTCATGACAAGAGTCCTGAGGATGTTGGGATGGAGTTTCACCATTTTCTAATTTTCTCGAGTACAAATATTTTCAAGATTTTCTAGAGAGGTGGTTTTTTATTCTTTACAAGATTCTAAGGATTTTTCCAAAGACTTCTTAAAGGAAGTTGCCAAACAAAAATAATATCTCACCATTAGGATTTGTGGTGACAAGTTCAAAAGCATAAAACAATTAGAGTTCGCTATTTTTTATAGCATAGTTTAAATATTCTATGATTTTCGCTATTTTTTATAGCATAGTTTAAATATTCTATGATTTTACATTTTTATAGACATATTTTCCAATGAGTTTTTATAAGAAATCTAATTAAATATTATTGGAATAGTTTTTATAAGAAATCCAATTAAATATTAGTAGAATAACATATTTGATTTGTTAAATATATATAGAGAATAATGCTCTCAAGTGTATTTAGAAATTTAAACACATTTATACATTAAAATTGCACTTTATACATGGTATAATATAAGTGTTGTTTATTTTTTTTCTATTTTTGAAATTTCTTCATAGAAACCATTTTTGGTCAAATTATATATATATTTTGAATCCAACCAATCCTTACCAAATTTGGAGCAAATTTAACCCAAAAATATAGTTGTAAAGACTCCAAAACTTAAAACAATTAAATTACAACAATAATTTCATGAAGTACATTCTACAATCTGATATGATGGAGATATCGAAATCCTTCCATGTTGAACTTGAAAATGGCATGTGCCATTTTAAAAATAAAAATAAAATATTCTCTCAATAAAAAACAACATTGGCCATAATTAAAAAAATGAATATATAAATTTTGTTAGTTTTAATTAAAAGATTATAAAACAACAATAATATTTCCGTCTCTCATTTTCCTTTCTTGTTTTAGCTAAAAACATTATAAAAGATCGATAATCCAACCTTTCCTCACTCTCCTTGATTGGTTTGTTGATGATATTAAAACTTAGTATAAATGAGACATGGTAAAAATATTTCACTCTTACTCTCAACCATAAATAAAATATTTACATGTCCATGTAAAGTAACAAATTTATATCAACTTTAAAGGCACAAAATAATTAAATAAAAAAAAATATGGATAATCCAACATTCCCTCACTCTCCTTGATTGGTTTGTTGATGATATTCAAACTTAGTATAAAAGAGACATGGTAAAAATATTTCACTCTCGCTATCAACCATAAATAAAATATTTACATGTCCATGTAAAGTAACAAATTTATATCAACTTTAAAGGCACAAAATAATTAAATTAAATACATATATATATTCACTTGGAAATACTGAGGGGGGGGTGCATCAGTATTTCTTTTTCCCACTACTGTTTTGCCAGCTAAAACATATATTTTCAGAACACAAGATGAACAACAAGAATAAATGCTTTTATTAATATAAACTGTGCAGTAAAATAGATACAATATATAGATGGTTGCAATCAGTTGCCAAGCTCCAACTTGGACTTTGGTGAGCCTCCAACCTCCAGAGCACCAACTCTATTTTGCCAAGACACCAATCTTGGACTTAGGAGCACAAACTCCCAAGGACTTCTTCCTTCCTACTTCTGAGGCATCAACCCCAAGGACTCCAATCCTACTTACTTCTAAGGCACTAGCCCCAAGGACTTCTATCCTTCTCACTTCTGAGGCACAGCCCCAAGGACTCCAATCGTACTCACTTCTGAGGCACCAACCCCAAGGACTCCAATCCTTTTGCTCTCAGAACTCTTCTCTATTGAGTTCTGTCTATTTACAGCTTCATTGTAGTCTCCAAGCTATAGCATCAATGACAACCAATCTTCTTATGAATGAGTCTTTACAACCCTGCACACTGCCCACATAGAATCTCCAATAGTCTTTGTGCTCTCTGATAATGTCTTCACACAGCTTTAGTAAGTCTACTGTTAGCTGCACTAAACTTTGTATAAAGAACAACTTTATGTTCAAGCTTATGTTCTCATTGTCACAATGAATACTTCAGTATGATTGTTTCTCTGCTGGTTGTTTCTCCCCTTCGACTGCCTACTATCCTGTTGGTCCTTCATCCCTCTTTCTGTTCTACTACACCCTCTTTCTGTTTTGTTGGACCCTCACATGGCCTCTGTTTCCTCCAACGTATTTCAACAACGTTCAACAGCTGCAGCAGCCTTCACCAGCAACTTCATACACTGCTTAACCACCTCTGCTGCATCTGCTACCATACATTCTGGTTCTTCACAACACCAACCACTATAACAACAATAGCTACAACAGCAACAGCAGCAACAACAACAGCAGCAACAGCAACAGCAAAAGCAACAACAACAGCAACAGTAGCAACTGCAGCAACAGCAATAGCAACAGCAGCAACAACAACATCAACAACAACAACAACAACAACAACAACAACCTGTTTTTACTGTTTTATACATTCTCATGCCTTTGTCCATTCGTTTCTGCTTACTCAATGGCTCTTTGGCTTCCTCCTCGCTCGCTTGAGCTTCGGCTTCCTAAACACTCATTCGACCTTCTGACTTCCCTCCTCCATTCGCTCTAGCTTCCTCATGTTTACGATGTGCTGAAAATATAATTTCGTCACGGAGGTGTTTCAGCAACGCTGAAATATAATTTCGTCATGGAGGTGTTTCAACAACGCCGAAATTGGTGTTTCAGCAATGCCGAAACTGGTGTTTTAGCAAGGGAGAAATTGGTGTTTTAGCAACTTTTCTCCAACTTTTTAATATGTGCCCGCCGATAGTGTTAAAGCATATGTATATGGGTTTTCTCCTCCGATAATGTATTCTGCTCATTCAATATAAACTCTGCCTTTTTCACTCCGTCAGTGTATTTGCATATGAGTCTAAGTCTTTTGCCTCTGATAGCTCTGTTTTTGTTAAATGCATATACAGGTCTTTGCTGCCATATGCATGTTTATGTCGTGGATAGTGTTACAGCACTCTGTGTGCTCCACTTGGGTCCTCTTGGGTCCTCTTGTGCGCTCCTCTTGGCTCCTCTAGCTCTGTCGGCTTACTCTATGGCTCTGATCGTGGTGCTTTGTGCTCTGTTAGCTCCTCTCATCTCCATCTGCTCCTCTGGTGGCTTTGTCTACTTCTGTTTGCTCTGATGGCTCTCTGCATCCTCTGTTTGTTGTTAAACGCATCCATTGCTCGTCCGATGGCTCCTGATGACTCTGATATGCCTCTTTGCTATATCGTTCCTCCTGCAGCTCCTCTTAGTCCAATGTGGCTCCTCTTGCTTGGTAGTGTCTTTCAAAGACCTCCTTGCATATATGAATGCCTCTCTTACTATGATATCGTGTAATATGCTTTGATATGCCTCCTTAGGTAACTCCTCTTTGCTTATGGCTTGACTATCCTGATGGCCTTGCTCCTGTCTCTTCTTGAATCCGCTCTGCTTCCCCTTGGCTTCATGTCATCCTTTAGCATCCAAAATATTGCCATATTGACATCAATGACAACCTAGGTCAACAACTTTTGAGCTAAAGATGTATAATTCTTATATTTAAAAAAATATTTTAATATAAGACTTAAATAAAGTATTTGAAATCTATACTAACTAATTTATTAAGAAAAGATAAAATTGAAAGTAAAAAATTCAATTACTTCCTTAGAAAAGTAACCAATGGTAAATGTGTAATTCAGTGAAATTTTAATATAAAATTAACGTGGTATTTAAAAAATATCAATAATAATAAAAACAATCAATAGAAATTAGGCATGCACTAATTGTGGACTTCTTGTCTCTAGCAAGAGTCTCACTAGTAAACTTAGGTGATTTGAAACTGCAACCTCTTCAAACATAATATTTAATCTTCATGATCATAAGTACCCTTTGAAGGACTAAACATTTTTCATGTGTAACTAAAAATATGTTAATAACAAAAAAACAATGTAATCCAAAAATTAAATAAAGTAAATATCAACTATATAATTATAAAAAAAGTATTGTCATAAAAAAATCACTGATTGGGAGTTATTATCAAAGCATTTTATGTAATTATTAAAACATTTTATTTCTCGTGTCATTTTCAAATATTGCGTACCCAATTAATGGACAATTCCATACACTCTCAATTCAAGATTTCCGTCACAAGTGAATTCCCTGACAATCTTTTGTCTTAACGAGCCTTTTTGTCGCCTATTTACTTTTTAGAGTCAAGGTCGACGCACCGCCCCTGCAGCGATATTGCGTACCCAATTAATGGACAATTCCATACACTCTCAATTCAAGATTTCCGTCACAAGTGAATTCCCTGACAATCTTTTGTCTTAACGAGCCTTTTTGTCGCCTATTTACTTTTTAGAGTCAAGGTCGACGCACCGCCCCTGCAGCGATATTGCGTACCCAATTAATGGACAATTCCATACACTCTCAATTCAAGATTTCCGTCACAAGTGAATTCCCTGACAATCTTTTGTCTTAACGAGCCTTTTTGTCGCCTATTTACTTTTTAGAGTCAAGGTCGACGCACCGCCCCTGCAGCGGGCCATATCCAGAGGCCATATGCAGAGATTGATGTTTATAAAATGATTTATTAAAGGAATTGTTTTTTGTTTGATTTTTTGGAAGGTTTTTTTGGATTTTTTTGGTTTAATTTCTATAAAATTTTGCATGAATTTATTGAAATCACAATATTGATGTGTAAACATTGCACAACAGAAGTGTCTTAGGGCTTTTGTATGGTGCTGAATCTATATATACAGGGTTTAACTTAAATTTAAATAACACAAATCAAGATTTCACGTCAAAATTTTCACCACCGGAAACTCCAAAAATTCACATTATAAACATCTCATTTACTAAATAAGTAAAAATAAATAATTTTCGTTAATTTACTTAAAAGATTAGTTCCAGTCAACGTTCATAAAATAATTCAGTAAATAAGTAAAAAAATAACATTTTTAATTTTTAAAAAATTATTTTAATTTTAAATTTACAAGAAGAATCAAATTCTTTTACATTAAAAATATTTTCATCTCAAATATGAAAGTAAATTAAAATGTTTTCTTAAATTTAAATTAAGATAAATTTAAATTATTTTATATTATTTTTATGTAATTTGAAAATATCAAAATTATAAAATATCAACTTTGTCCTGACGATGAACCCCACTGGTGGTTTCGAAACGCGTCGACAAAATGATCAATTATGTGATTTCGCCAAAAAAATTTCTAAACAAATTATGGATCACAGAAGTCTAAACTCTTTAATTATAAAATATATTTATTTATTATACTGAATCGTAGAGCACTAGAAAACAAATTATCCAAAAGAATTATGGTTAATACATGCCACACACGTTGAGAGATACCTTGGGAGATTTTGAATTAAACATTAAAAAAAAAATTACCGTTGATATATGTCACACAAGTTGAGAGATACCTTCTATTGGAAGATCTTGAATTAAAAATTAAATTTAGTAAAAAAATTAAGAGTAATTTGAGTTTTGTGTTATTCAATATGTAGAATTTGTAAGAGTTTTTTTTTTCATTTAAATTGAGCGGGATACAAAAATAGATCTTAATTTGCATGTGGTCGTTTGTCTCGAGTGGTTAGGGATAGCAGTTTATAGCCTCTCCTTCAGGTTTGACTCACGGTGCATGAATCACTGCTCTGCAGCTATGTAACCAATTCCGCTTCCGCAACATGTTGTATCATCTTGCTTCTGCCAATATATATAATAAATGTTGCTTCTTCAACAGAGATGCACTCCCCACCCCCAAAAAAATAAATCTTAATTCTAAATATTTCAAAATTTTGACACGTTGAATCAATGAGTTCCCACAGGGTTAGAAAAGATGGGTAAGATTGTCATTTTCCGACGTAGAGAACGCGTGCGTAGTGGTCCCTGTGTCGGTGGATTCCACGTGGTTTTTTTATTAGATGACGAAAATCCAATGTAGACAGAGACAAAAGCACCCTGTGGTTCGCTCTGCAGAGAGTAAAGTAGTGCTTATAAATTCATTGCATTTCTATTTCTTCCCCCACTCAGAAAGGGAATGGCAGGGCGTAATTGTGATTGTGCTGCGAGTGCGAAGTCCAAGGGAATATTGTACTCAAGAGGCCATGGCATATTTTATTTGACTCACTTTGTCTACATCACTCACTTTTTCCACATTGAAATAATTCACTTTTCCACAGTGAAATTTTATTGTTATTAGTATATTTTAAATATAAGTTTTTTTCTCTTTCTCTCTTATTAATATCTTTTTGAAATGTTACGTGTCAAATTCATATTAGATATTGAAGGATTTACAAACCCCTCTCATGCCTTCAATTATAAATCACTTTTCCCTTTTTTTCCTTCTCTCATAATGATATATAATGTCAATGTTATTTTTCGATGCCAAGTTTCAACTTCATATTGAGTAGACAAGGAATCACACAACTCCATCATACTAAAAAGTAGAAATCAATTATAGACTAAATTAGAAGATTTTCACTGTCAATTAATTTATTTCTTTATATATATTTGATGTAAAAATTAAAGTGGAAGAATATTTTGTTTGTGGTTGACATTTGAAAGTTTCTTTTAGTTACTATAGTTTTTTAATTTTTTAATGTAAGTATTATTTTAAATTTTTAAATATTAATGTTACAAAACATCTTCTCCATAATGTGTTGTAAAGTGCCTCTCCGTGTAATAATTACATGAGTTTTTTACTCATATCCATTTAGAGGTTAAATTTAAAAAGTTCCGATAATTATTTCTATACCATAATACTTATAAAAATAAAATATTATGTAATTAGAGAGAGTGCGGTACAAGTAGCCAAGAAAGAATGCCCTTTTACTAAAAATGAAATGGAAGTCGTGGATTTGGATTTTGGCAATCAGAGTTATCCCATATACATTGGATTGCCTTTGCTAGACCATCCCACTCTTCACTCGAGAGATGGCATAAATTTTGCTCCAAAATTTGTCCATTTTAGGGTTAAAACTATGGTGATGATTCTTGCTCTAGGCCCACGAACCCAACTTCTTGAGGATGGCCTATGGATCTTAAATCTACTTCCAAACCTAGAAAAATAGGGAAAACTATTTTTAAAGAAACTACAACACAAAGGGGGGTTTTAAGACAATATTTAAGACAATTTTTGGGTAAATTGTCTTAACTTGAGACAAAAAAAAAAAAGAAATTATTGTCTTAAATATTGTCTTTAAGTGGGTGTCTAAAATTATTGTCTCTATAAAGAAAATATATAACACAAGCATTATTGTCTCTTAGGAGACAATTTCATTTTTGTCTCTCCAAAGACAATAGTTGGGATTAAATACATATTGTCTTTATAGTGACAATATGTCTTTAATCCTAGCTATTGTCTCTCTAGAGACGATAAAAATTTATATTCAAAGAAAATACAATATTACTTTTGTTTCTTTAGAGTGATTATAAAACAATGAATCCACAAAAATATCTCACCATTGAAATAAATCAATATAAAAAGTATTTAATTAAAAATAAACTATAATATCATTGATTAATTCATGTTAGGGAATGATCGAATCGAACCACCAACCTCCTGCTTATAAAAGGCAGGTGCTCTTCCATTGAACTAACACCCTTTAAAGAATTATGTGAAGAATTATGTATGTCCTTGAAATTGTATATATACACATTAATTTTAAATAAAATGCTAGACATATAATTGCATAATAGTTTTAAATTCTATGATCACACAACCCCCTTTTTTTAACTTAATAAAAAAAACTCCAATTTTTTAACCTACTAAAAAATAACTCACTCGAGTTAGCATAGCTTCTTGAATCCATTCAATGTGTTACTACAATAAATATAACAACAATGAGAATTAATTTAACAAAGTGCATCCACTTGAACATTTTGTGGGGTCGAAAGGACAAACAACAAAGAAAGGTTAGCAATAAAAGATAGCAGATTTGCATACCATATTCTTATTACCTGAAAGCCTGTTCCACGAATCATACATGATTGTAACAATTTTGTGGTTTGTTTGTGCATGTCCTTTTTAACATAGCACAATGCTCGACATAAAAGAATTTGGAACCATTTTTTTGATAGACTCAGGGAATTGAGATCTCTCTTAAGTACCCTTTCTTTCCTTTTCTTCATGACCTCCACGTCCATCCTAACAGAATCATAGCCGACATTGCTCATTAGCTCGGGAACCATTGCATATTGTTGAATAGTGGAACCATTGCATATTACTGAACAATTCTCTCTGTAGGAAGATGATATAAATCACCTTGAAGTTTTTTTAGCCTCCCACCACAATCACCAAATAGCCATTATCAAATATCTGATTCACTGCTCCTACCACAATTTGCTCAACATATATACCTAGATTCACTAGAAGGAAAACCAAATAGAAAAGACTATTAAAAACAATTCTTGTAGAAAAAAGATGACATGCAACAAGAATATAGAAACCTATCACAGTTTTCACAACATATGCACTTGGATTCATTGGAAGGAAAACCAAATAGAAAAGACTATTAAAAATAGTTCATGGAGAAAACATATGAGTTGCAACAAGAATATAGAAACAAATATATTGAATCTGCAACAATGTTGGAGAGTTGTTTAGGTCTTCTTGAAATTTTAGAATCTCATCTCCAAACAGCTGAGCAAAGGTCAACCATGTTTTTATTTTCTTTCCTTGTTGCTATGGATCAACCAAAAGTTCATATGTGATTCCATTGTCCATAGACTCACTACAAGGACAAGGAGCAGTGAATGGACCTAAGCATTCCATATGTACATTTTCTAAGCAACATAGGAAAAAATAACAGTCAAATATACACTTTTTAAATAGGTTTTCAAAGTAGCAAAGGAAGTTGAAAAATAATTGTAGTTCTAACTATTTAATTATTAAAATATGAATAATAGGAGGAGGAGCAAGTTGTCCCGATGCTCCAAAGTAATGAACTTGAACAAAGTGATACAGAATATATATGTAATGTTTGAGAAGCACAAAGAAGTATTTTATAATTGAGCTAGGGATTTTCAAACCTATTATTGTTTCTTTCCATATTATCTCTTTAATAACATATAGATCATTCATTTTGGGTTGTGCATCAGCACATCATAATACCAACACATTTAAATTTTCAAAAAATATCAAACCAGTTACTCTCTTCTAGTTCCCCTTAAGTTTTGCTATTACCTGTAATCAGAACCCATTTAGTGGAATTCTATTACCCACATAAAGTGGCAGGAAAAATAATAGACCCTAGTAGGAAAATTGTAAATCCACAAAAATGGATTATCAGGAAAACTGAAAATTCAAATTTTTGAATCCTCCATTCCAATAGCACCGATGCTATTATCGAAATGGTCAAAAGCTATAAACGTTTTAGCTAGAGGATGGACCATGCAATTTTCTATGACCTGTATTAGCATGGGTGTCACTAACAGATTTAGAAGTCATAAAAATATATATGCTAATATATAACTATTTCTCCATAAACCTCAAGGCTCAAAATGGAGGTTTTTTCATCCATGTCATGCATGCTTTACAACAATGTTTGATAGAAGATCATGGATTTCAGAGAAAGACATGTCTAGATGGAAGCATAAGGAAATTAGCAACATTTACTAACCAACAATCATATATAAAAACAACATGATAGGATTAGTCACTAAAGAAAATAAGAAACAAATGCAAGCAACCTATTTACTAAGAAAAGAATACATCACCTCAAATGTCTTCATCTTTAACAAAGACACTTGACCACCAAATGCAGACATTAGATAATAATGATATGCATTATTATCTAACAAAGCTATGCATTATTATCTAACAAAGCTATGCAGGGGCCAACTTCTTTTGAACCTCTGTCACTGGTGTCATTTTTCATGAGGAAATCATCAAGAGGTTGCCACAACTATGGTTGAGAATTTGTTGTAGCCTATCAAATAAATTCCAAGAATTATTCAAGCTACTCAACTTAAATGTGCAGTGACAACAACATGTAATCATTACAATACTAACTTGACTGCATGGTGAAAATGACATATAATCACTACAATTGAGATTTTAAGAAAATCGTCCATGTAAAAAATGACCTTTCTAGATGGATTCCAATAATTGTGTTTCCAATTGGAATGAGATGGACCCTGATATGATCTCATATAATGCAGTCATCAATTCTCTCTGTAAAAATGGTATGTCAGAACTTTCTCTTAAGCTTGTTACTTGCATCTTTGCCTTTGGATTATTTCCTAATGTGGTTAATTATACAACTCTCATAAATGGGATTCCCAATCAACCTATCATTTGAATTAGCCTTCACCCTCCTCAAACATTGTCTATTCCACTGCAAACTAAATGTTGTGATATATGATGCATGGAGACTAAATAAGCCTGCATAGGCAAAAAGGGTTTTGAAACTTATCATTCTAATGTATTGATAAAGGAAAACCATAGGGATTTTTTGACCAAGCATGTCAAGGAGTATTGATCCCTTTCATGAATACTCAACACTATTTTCACTAAAGGTATGCAATTATGCAAGGGATGAATAGTCATGCTAAATTATATGCACTTTGGATTCTACCGAGAACAACATATGGGAACAAGTTGAATCAAATATATGTTCTAGCACATTTAAATCTTATGATTGAGTGGGAAAATCAACATTTGACATTGAAAATTTGGAACTAATTCCAAATGTGAATATAATTCGAGAGGTAAAAATTAATCCTATTGATTCTTCCCTTGCACTTATTTACTAAGAATTCAACAATCAAGTGGATCACTTATCAAAAGAAGCATTACTTTTGCAAGAAGTTAGCTCTATTAAAACAAATTTCAAGGGAGGCACTTTACTCTTAGCTACAGAAACAATTTTACACTAATTAAGTGATTCATTGAGTTATTTTTTACTCAAAGTACAAGGTTAATTGATGTAATGAAGACCTGTATAGGTCTAATAACTATACATTTTTATTTTATAAAGGAGTTGATGATGTAAATGATACATGGGGCTTGTATTCATTTTAGAGAAGGAGAGGACACAAATAGTATTTGGGTACTATGAATTATTTATGTCGAAGTCCTTTATGGATAGTCTATGTATATTTGATTTAAAACTTTGAAATATTAATATATAAAAAATATCTGGAAAAAACAATATTGATAAATGAAGGTGCTTTCAACTTCGAGTATATGCATAAACTCTTTGCCTCGATTCAATCAAGGTTTTCATCCAAGTATTCAACATTTTGAAATATTCAAATACACTAGCCTCTAACAAGCTCACTAACAATAAGGTCCTAATCAAGCCTTGGTTGATCTTATGCCCTAAACTTTCTCACAACCAAGAAGGATATATACATGAAGCCATGTCTCTCTTTTTACTATTTTAGCAAGTGGGGCAAGTGAAAATGGTCTCCAAAACCCTCTCTGAATGAGTAATCACAAACTAGGTTTTAAGACTTCAATCAATATTTTAAGCCTCAATTGAAGGCTTAAAAACTTGATTAAGAGTATAAAACCATAAACGGCATTGAATGTAAAATAGGACCTTGATCAAGGGCTTATAAAATCCCCTAATCAAGGTATTTTATAAATCCTTCATTAGGGATTCTGAAGTCAATAATTTTTTCTATTTTTTGAAGTTTTAATGGAGCTTTAAATTCCAAGAGGTCACAAACTTAGTATCTAGAGATTTATCATCAATTCCTCATTCCAATGATATATAAGTCATCCAAAAATGAAAAACAAAGCTAGTATAAAACACTTGAACTGAAAGCCATTCAAGTCAATACATATTTGGTTGTCTATTTTATCTCTTTTTCCCTAGTTTTGTGAAGGATTTTATCATATTTTCATGGAGAGACCAACTACAACAAGCATCTAGGGCACAATTACAACATATATGTTATTTTTAGAGTAAATACTTTTCAAAATAAATAACAATATCATTTAGGGCATATTTTCTTATTTTTGCTAATCTAATTTGAGGAGCTAGCGAACAAATTCACACTTTTCAGCCTGATTTTCACCATCTAGCTATTAATGCATATCTTTATGATTTTATTTTCAAATAATTATGCTTCATCTTGTCATCATTATAACATCTAGAGTGTACTTTTAGACCTCATTTTTCACCAACAGGGACAACTATACACTTTAAGCTTAGTTTTTAGAGTTGGCTTCTTTAGAGCATGTCTAGAAATGGCACATATCAAAGCTCATATTGACAACCAAACTTTTCATTTCCAGGGTATCTTTTTTTCAATTTTATGAGATCATTTTCTGAGTTGAAATAACTCATTTTCATATATGATTATCTAAGCAGGAGAAGGGCCTTCAATCGACCCTCAATCCTGATATATTTGAAAAATATCAACCAATCCTCCATCATTTACATATTTGAAATTTTGATATATGGCTCATATAATTTATAATTATAAGTTTTTCATTATTGCTTCATACCATGGTTCATGCCATACTTTATGCATCGTGTACTTCATAATAAAATTACAGACCTCCAAACAGATTAATTTTTCATTATATACAATGTAATTTGTTATATCAAATTTCAGCATAAACTACACTCTTTGGCAGCTAGAGAACACTTTTAGAGCTCATTTTCACCAGCAGGGACAACCATACACTTTAAGCTTATTTTTAGAGTTGGTTTCAATTCACAACTAGTCCAGAAATGGCACATATCAAAGCTCATATTGACAACCAAACTTTCATTTCCATGGAAACATTTTTGTCAAGTTTATGAGATCATTTTCTGAGTTGAAATAACTCATTTTCATATATGATATTCTAAGTAGAAGAAGGGCCTTCAATTGACCCTCAATCCAATATTTCAAAAATATCAACTGGTCCTCCATCATTTATAGATTTCAAATTTTTGAAATGTGGCTTGTATGATTTATAATTATTATTTTTTCATTGTTGCTTCCTACCATAGTTCATGGCATAATTTATGCATCATGCACTTCATAATAAAATTATAGACATCCAAACATATTTATTTTTCATTATATACAATCTAAATTTTCATATCAAATTTCAACATTATATACAATGTACTTGTATATGCCTTTCTAGGCTTAGTTCTGAGTCTTTTCCAACCCACAGATCCACTTTGACCCTTCAGCCAAAATGTCTCTGGCAACTTTGTTTTATACCTTTTTGCAAACATGCAAGAGAAGGGACGTGAATATTTAATTTAAGATATGATCTCTAATTTAGTGAGCAAGTCAGAATTCTTAAAATTTTGACATCATTCAAAGGTGCATGTATATGCTTATGCAGTCCTGTCAATATGATTCATCTTGAGTGATTAAGAGGAGAAGTTATTATATCCTCCCCATATTGGTTCAAATCTCATTTAGGAAATGTTTTCCAATCATAGACTTCATGGGGTTAATGATGCACCAAAAATATTACTCTTGCTTAATTTCTTTGAGAGGGTACAAGATGTTCAAAACATTTTTTCAAGTCCAGTGGGATAGCACAAGTGGATAAGTGCCTCGATCTTCATGGAGGAGGTCTTGGAATCAATCCCCTAGGTTGGATGCCTTTGCAGTGTGTCTCACCCAACATCCCTACCAAGTTAGATGATGCAATCAACACCGAAAGTTCACACTGTACCACCCATGGAATACAAGTGCCAGAGGTTTTTCCTAGGAAAAATATAAAAGGAAACATATGTGATGCATTCCTAAAATTATTCATCAAAATAAAGCATAAATAGAAATAAAAAATCAAACACAATTATTTACACAATGCTTTGAAAGAATTTTTCAACTACAAAAATCCTTATCAATAAATGAGGAACAAATCCCAGATCGTCATTAAGTCTGCAATAATCAAAATTCTTTCAAGAAGTTGTCCCTTTAAGCTTCTATAAAGTTTTGATGACTTGCAGAACCCTCGTGACATTATTCACATTCAACCATAGTCGACCTTGGAGCCTTTCTATATATAAGCCCATACTTCAACATACTTAACCATTTTTTTCTTATTTGGCCTTAATTGAAATTACAATATATTTTCTGATCACATCTCTACCTTTTGGGGGATGTGTGTCACTTGGCACATTTTCTTGTAGAAGCACATATAATCATATTTCCACATACTTAACCATATTTTTCTTATTTGGATTTACAGCCCAAATTTTGATCTGATTTCAAATCTGACCTCTCCCTTTGGAGTCGTTTGATCACCAACAACTTAACAAATTTTGAAGTAGGTGAAGAAACATAACCTCTTCAATCCTATACCACTTAGCCTTTAAATAAAATTTACGTTTAAAACCAACTTGTAACAATTCTTGCTTACTTCTACTAGTCTCCCACAACTTTTGTTGTTGAATGGTGTCTTCATCCAACCCAACCTAAGCTTCAATACTAAGTTTTCAAAAAATGCAACACTACCAATGCCTATTTGTCCTGATTAATCATAATAGGTTTGCATATCTCTAATTTGTATGCATTAATAATTGAATAAGTACCCATGTATGGTATCAAATACAAATGAAAAGCATTCTCATTCACCTACAACACAATTTTTAAAGGAGCATACCTAATAGGAATAAACATATTTTGTTGACCCTATTTCCATTTCTTACTTACCTGCAACTATAGTGACTACCAAACTGAAATTATAAGAAGTTTTTCTCATGTCGATATTTATACCTTTGTTGAGAAATTTGTAGTTGCTCTTCCACTAGCGTGTGAAATATTGAATCCATGCCATAAATTGGATGGATTTTTGTTGTTCAGTACAATGTGCATTATGCCTATCTTTAATAGCCTTGGAAAATGAAATATCAAATTGGGTTTAGAGAAAAACTTCAAACAAGTCTAAAATGGTGACTTGTTGCTCAAACAATAAGCAGCTTGATTATAGCATTGTTGAATATATGTAAGATTTTTATCTCAAGTCTTAGGTTCATAGTTAAATTCTCATTAACAAGGATCGCAATAACAATGAACAAGGATTGCATTAACAATGAACAAGGATCATATTAACAATATGTTTCGACCAATTCATTTGAGGTTAAAAGGGAATGCATTAATTTTGTTTATTATCCATCACATTACACAATGCCTTCCAAAATGGTTATTTTCTATGTCAAATATTATGGACTGTGGAAGTTCAAAATGAATCCCATACATTTTGTAGAAATAACATCATTGCCTCTTGGCGAATGATGGTCTACTTGCAAGAAACTAGTAAATCCATCTTGTTGAACTAGTCCACTACCACATATTGCTAGTCATGACTATACCAAGATCCCTGGATTAATCAAAGACTAGAATGAACAATCCATCTTAGAGAAAATACTAGCATACCAAAGTATGCATAGTTAATAGTTCTCATGATGCAACACGTGCCAAAATGCCATCATGGGAATTATGTGAACCTTCATGGAAATAATGGAAAGAACAACACACCTTCATGGGAATACTTGGACACCAAGGTCTAGATTATCCAAATCATGCAGTTCTCTACGTATTGCAAATGGCTTCTCAAATACAATGACAAGTTTTAATGTCATAAATCTCAACTTCTATTATCTCCACCTTAAAAATTTTAGTATCTATAAAAATAAAGTATAAGTCGCAAATGTTATATCCTATGTCATACTCTAAAGTCGCTAAATTTATATATAATAGTATTATATTATAAATGCTACATCAATATTTATATCTAGTTAGTTATGTGTTATTTACAAAAAATAACATTATATTTCAAATACTATTAAATTATATACGTTAAAAATGTATTAATGAATATATATATATAATATATATATATTATAAATATATTATATATATAATATAATATATATATAATATATTATATATATATACATATAATATATATAATATATATATATTATATATATATATAATATATATAATATACAGAAAGAGAGAGAGAGAGAGAGAGATTGGTACAATGTGCTCTAGTTGTTGATTCAAGTGTCGCCACATAAAAGATCTAGGCTCAAGCCTTGAAGGGCTTAGAGCTACTAACAACACCTCAGTTGAAGAAAAAGTGAGGAAGACATATTTCTTGGCAACAAGGAATTATGCAAGAATTATACTAATTTGTGGAGGACCTTTCGTGGAGCTCAACATTTTCAAGGTTTTCCCTATATAGGGGTTTGGGGAGCTAGAGGCTCATGATAACATTGGGATAAAGATACAATATATATATGTACTTAATCTTTATACACGTGAAGTTTTCAACTGTTCAAAATTGTCTCTATTGCATATTTGATTTTCAGCATTCATTATCTTCTTGGTTTGGTCATTCCTAACACTAGTTTTTCATGCTAACTTGACAAGAATGAAATTGTTAAGTTATTTAAGATTAATATGGAACTTTAGAAGATAATAAAGAATATTTACTCATGTTAATTTGTATTACTTGCAATGATCTAGACCTAAATAATCTAATTTTATGCTTGGAAAGTGTTCCCTGAGGAATGAAACTTGTTGGCATATGTTTGGTATCCTTACATTTGGTGGATTAAGATTGAAGTGAATAGAAATATTGTATGTTCTTAGCTGTTATAAGTTGTATTTATGATTAGAATTAAGGATTAATATTCGTAAGATTTGGAACTAGGAAACCTTCAATGTGAGGCGAGGTGAAATTTTAGAATTGCACTAAAAGTCAAAATTCCAAATTTTCTATAGGATTATCCCCTATCATAGGGGATTCATCCTAGTGATCAGGGCACATATCCGATCACTAAAATATGGGAAAAAACAATACTCATCTGTTAGGGACACACACCAACCTGATGTGGGACATCCCCCAAAAAAAATTCAGAAAATCAACGAACATCTTCTGAAGTAGAGGACATCCAAATTGAATTTATTAAAAATAAATAAACCCACTACTACTTTAAAAGATAGAAAATAGAAAAGGAAATGCATGGGTCCAACAATAATCCCTAGTGAAAAACCACTTAACATCTCTCATAAGAAAAAATTAAGGTTTACTGTAATTTTTTTCTTACACGGAAGTGGTGGGTAGCATTAGTTATTGAAGGGAAGAACTCGTCATATTAAAACGTAATTCTTCACTACTCATATTTCTAGTGTTGTCATTGTTCAGTTTCAACTTCACCATTCATATTTTCATATTTCAAATTATCCATTTCACTTTTAGATTAATTCTTCATTCAATTTCTACATCATGTCTTCAATTATTGCTTCCCCGATTCACCCTTGGCTACCGAGCAATTTTTTAATGTAGCTATTTAAAATTTTGGAAACTTGATGAACGACTTTTTGTATAATTGGGAGATAGGCTGATTGGAGGGACAGATTCATAGAAAAGACTCAACATTCTTAGGGATGTTCTCCCGGGTGCATCATTATGATATAGAGTGTGTCCTTGGGTCCAAGGGATGTTATCCATGCATTCAGTGCATGAGTGATGCTTTTATGAATACAGGACATGAAACCATGAATTCTACTATAATGGAAGCATTTCTAGTAAAATTCAACACATTGTCACTGTAACCACTTACTTATTGTAGGTATGGGGAGGTTCTATCTCTTCGAAGCTCTTGTGCCCCACTATTTCCATGAGCAGACTATCCATCCTTCATTCCAAGTTAATCTAACCACACTATATCTTGGCTCATGGAGAAGATGGATTGCTAAAAACCCTAGTTTACTTTGAAAAGCATGTAAGCTCTAAAACTGTAATTCAAGGATTTTGTATTTTCCACAAAACCTGCAGCCCTGCAAGGCGTATGTACATTAGAGTGACTACATGTTTGAGCTTTATTTGATGCCTATTTAGAGTGTATGCTTAGATGGTGCTTTCCACTAGTGAAAATGCCACCATCCCCATCTCATGTGACATAAAGATAAAGGGATATACACATTCGATTATTTGATAGGGATTTGGTAGACCCCAAAAAAAGGATATGAAGGCACATGTAGATACTAAATAGTACACACATATATACACATATAAAGAATAAAGGATAAATCATCTTATTTCTAAAAATTAACAAAAATAAAATATAAATATATAGACAAAAACATTGTTGATTGAGAAACGATGAACTCAACAAAATAATAGCAATATGTAGAAGCACCATTGTTAGAAACCTACATTCCCCTTCTATGCAAGTGTCTACCCAAATTTCCATGAAGACATAGTGTCACTGAAAAATGGCACTTTATCTTTTTGTTTTAGTGGCATGGACCCACCTTTTCTAATCCCACAAGTCTAACGCATCAGGACACTTCTTTCCAGCGAGTTGGGTATGCACAAGATGTGCCCTTTACATGACACTTGTACCTATGTATCCAAATCACATGAGGGATATGTCAGCATGTCCAATATGTTGGATTCATAACACAAAGAGGGAGGACCTATTAGGTAAACTTAGTGCCATCCACATTTGGCAATTACATTTGCAATTCATGGTTGATCCTTATTCTAGCACCCCATATCCTTCTCAGATAATTGAAACATGCCTAAACCTCTAGAAAAATTTTGGTTGTACCTATCTGAACTTAAACTTTTATGAGATTATAACCCCTTGTTAATCAAGTGAAAAATTCACTTAATATGTTCATACCTATAGCACAACTGAATTACCAAAAAAGTTGAGTCCTCCAATCTGTGATTAATACTTGCTATCTTGTTACTCCTATATTTTCATCTTATATAACATAGGTTGTCACATTTGTTGTCCTCAATATGGGTCAACTAACACATTGAAAGTATTCTAAATCAATGATATGATCATTTAATTCATTATTTTCTACAATAATGCCTTCATCGTATGCTTTTATGTAGCATAAATTGAAGGAATTTTTATGATTATGTTTTCATAATCTAATCGCAACCATATTCTTATTGACACACAAATTCATCCCTTCTTTTAGAATACAGTTGTTATGAGCATTCTAGAAGTTGTATAGCTTATGATTCTCATTTCACGAAGGACAAGTGAGTATACAAGTATTAGAATACATGCCAAATTTTCCTAGAAGAATTAAGCTAAATATATTTTTAGAAACCTTTTGAGAACCATCCAAGGAAGAACTAATTTTCAAGTGTCATTGTAAAACTTCTACGTAGATGCAGATAACTTCAAACTGTGAGGAAGTGTGCATTCTCCAGCTCATTCAGTAGAGGCCTCACAAGTAATCTCCACAATGCTACATGACCATACATATGCTTTTCATGGTGCTAGCCTCCCATTCTCCCCAGATCAAGCAACCCATAAGACATTGCTATGTATTTAGTTCTACTCAAAATATCAATATAAAACTAACATCGATGGAACTATGTAATAGTTTTAGATACATGTTCCAAAGATAGTCAATATGATCTAGGTAGGAATTTAGTGGTTGATGATTTATAAACAAATATTCAAGTTTAATATGGAATCTATGAAGTCTCAAGTTTGCTAGAAAATTCAACTGGTGCAAGGCATTAGCTATGAATTGTATCAATTTATGAACATGTCACTACATCTCAAGTAGGATATAAGAATCTTGAGATTCTCTATTTTATGCTCTACATTAAGTCCATATCTTATTCATGATGATATCATTTGGAAAAAAAATTCACTAATATCAATTATACTAATAGTTTTAAAAAGAGACTAATGACATCTTACATTTATCAGCTAAACAAATAGTTAAGTCTAAGATGGAATCTAGGAAGTGTCAAGTTTGCTAGAAAATTCAAGTGGTGCATTGCATTAGCTATGACTTGTATTATTTTATGAACAGGTCACTACATCTCAAGTAGGATATAAGAATATTGATATTCTACATTTTATGCTCTACATTAAGTCCATATCTTATTCATGATGATATCATTTGGAAAAAAATCACTAATATTAAATATACTAATAATTTTTAAAAGAGACTAATAACATCTTACATTTCTCAGTGATATGTACATGGATATATTAATCTGACATCAACATTTTAAATCCACATTCTTTCTAAGCCTTGTATGTTTGTCAATAATATAATTTCTATCAAGAGACAACATGACATACAATCATCTCCAAAGCATTGGAAATATCAACATATCTAGATTGTGTATTACTTTGGATATTTTAACGTGTGTAGCTTAAGTTTTTGAGGTCTTTAGACCATTTATGTTTCCATCCTTGCAAGGGATGTCTGATTTGATTATTTTAATGGTGTAAGAAGTACAGTGCACCTATGCAATTGTCTTGAATGACTTGTTATGCGAAGAGTTATGCATAATTACTTCACAAACACCATCGTTTTCTCAAGATTCCATCCAGAACATTCTATAGTTGATTTTATATCTAGTTCTCCTATGCTTGGTTATGCAAATGGATAATACAACCACTTAAAGAAGGTTTTACTTAGCTTACTCTAGAAATCTTGAATAAGGAGCATCACAGGCTGGAGGGCTTCATTTGTAGAACGATTGTTGAACAAAACAATATCCAATATTTGTTCCAAGCCAACCTAATTGTTATCGGTTATAATAGTGTGCACTCTCTTTATATGGATATACTTTGTGGTAGAATACTTTGCACTTTCCTCTGGAATATATTTCACATCAGTAGAAGAAAACACAAAAGTGGAAGTTGTGGATCATCTGATGGCCATATACTCCGAATTTTTTGCAAGTTACAGGTCAATAATAGAGAGAAGGAAGAGGTGATAGAAAACACCCATAATGTTTGTCCCTCCATAAAAAATCTCGTAAAATGAACTAATTAATCTCATGAAGTGCACTTCATTGTTCAAAGCTCACATCAGTTCCTATAGTCCTGTAAGGTGTGTGTGGGAACTGAGATCGACTTATGTAGGTGTTGATGGTGTTGGACCCACCAACATTCAGGGGATATCGTCGGTATGAAGTTCCAACTATACCTCACACCATTTGGTGTAGGAGTCCCATCCAGTACGATGGCCCAGTTTCCATTCTCTTAGAGATTTGTCGTAGCTCTTTCTATTTAGCACATGAGAGTGTCATGCTTTTATCTTCAAAATGCGAGGTGAGTATTCCCGGTGAGTGTGTAATGTAACTTGTGTCTAAGTTCTGTTACTACAAAGGGGAAGAGTAAAGAGAGGCTCCAAGTGAGAGGTAGTAGTACCACCTAAGAAGAGACATATGTGAACCAGAAAGGGTCTAACTAGCATCCAACGGAGTAGTCCACAATGGATGCGGTAGATGTTAAAACCGAAGTGAAAGGGAAAACACATACACCATCCAGTAGAGTAGTCTGCACGGATATGACAGTAGTTATAACCAGTAAAAAAGATAGGTTTGTATAATGTCCTACGGAGTAGTCCACCAGGACAAGACAATAGTGATAGGAAATGTAACACATTCTCAACAATGTAAGTACTAAAACAACCAAAGTAGTTCAATTATCTTAGTACATGTTAAGAAAACATGCATTACAAATGTTTAAAGAGTAGTCTTACAAATGTCTACAAAACATGTGTGGAAAAATGTTGGCCTTAATAGGCTTCTGAATTAAGCAAAAGTTCCAAGGAAAATTTGTACACCATACATCACTAGTCCCAATAGTGGGGCATTGGAGCCACTCCTTGCTCCTCAAAGAATAGACTAAAAATTATCAAGGCTATGTGGGAGAAGCCAAGGTGAAAATTCCTTGCTCACGATACAATGGGAGGGGTATATATAGCCAAGGGTGATGCTTGACCCTTGTGACTCTTGGACTCCCCTCATGATTGTTCAACTTCCTATGAATTTTCAATCAACATGACTCTTCAACTTCATGTGTGCATCCATTAGAATTTCACATTAAATTAAATTTGGTTACAATAGATATGGCCCATAGTGGTGATGTGGCCTTGACAACTTATGACACAACATGACATGACACTGTTGATATGGACTAGCTATATGTGATGGCAATGTTAAGATGTTGCGCTGCTAAGTCATAGATGTACTCTTGGGTGTGCTATATCTTCTCCTTTGCATGACTTGATGTTGTGGGGTCTTCAATGGTCTTGGTCTTGCAAGATGGTTACATGCATGTGTTCCTTTCGCTTGTTGTTTGATGGGCTTCTTTCATCTGTCTAGCCACAAGTAAGTCTTCTAGCATTTGCACTCCTTCTTCATCCTGATCATATTATTCTCCATGATTTATCAGAGTACCTATTCCTACAATTCATTCATGAGAGGACGTCATCAAATCCAAAACCTCCTAGTCTATCATGTCCGGGCCCGCGAGAGATGATAGGCTGGGAAGAGGGCCCAGTAACTGCGCACTACGTGGTTCCAGGTGACAGGGATGGATACTAGTCATTGAGATTTCATAGAGGACAACTTAGTCTTGGATGACGTACTCTGGGGCACAATCTTCATTGGCGGGGAAAATTGCGTAGAGGCGACTAGGAGACAGGATTGTGAAGTTAAATACACTAGTGGAAACTACAAGGTGGGACCCTAAGGGGCACCTCTACGCTGTTTCCTGAGGGAAGACAAGGTAGGAAAACAGAGAGACCAGAGGACAATTCTTCACGTTTTTTGAGAGCAGTGAGTCCCAACTGAGGGAGATTACTGGGAGGACACCTCTGTGCAGTTTCAAGGAGTAGTGTAAGCTCAGGTCTCTGCACAATGCAGGGTTCCAACAAGTAGTAAGGAGGCTTGATAAATAGTCTTGTAGAGTGCACATTTCAGGTTAGGCTTTGGGGGAGTTTCTACACAATTCTGAGAAAGAACATAGGTTGTTCACCTCTAGGATTGAGCTTTTCAACTGACCTGGAGGACATCCTCAAGAATTGTGCAGTTCCAAGTAGCACAATAGCACCACTAAGGGCTAAGACTATGCAATACAGCTTAGTCAGGGTCTGGTGAAGTGGAGTTGTTCAATCAAGAGATTTTCAGTAAAATGGCTAAGTGTGAGAGGCAAGTGAACTTGTGATGAGTTGACATTGTGATCACAAACTTCGCATACTTCAACAACATGAAAACATTGACCACCAAGACAACATAACAAAGAATGACCCTCCATGGGACTGTCTAGAGATGAAAGAGGCAAGTGTGACGCTTGCGCAACAGTGCTTACAACTTTGTGTGTGAGTGTGACCAATGTTCACATAGCTAGGACAACCCAAAGACACAAATACAATCCTTCGAAATCACCAGAATAATATCACAAGCATGATAATGAAATCAACATGCTGAAAGATGATAGTTGGTTAAGCAAGCAAAAGAGTGAAAATACTCTGAAGGATCTTAAGGAATGAGCTTGATTGTTTGCAACCATCAAAGGAAAAACCAAGGAAGTTTCTAAAATTTGAATGTGGGCCAAAAGTTTGGAGGGCGTTGTAGCTACTACAACACTTGGCAATGGACTGGTTGAATACTAGCTTCCCTATTTTGGTTCACTTTTTAGTGCAGGGCCTTGGTCGTCTAGGGAGTATTCACTGATCGTGCACATTACTTCGGCTTCCCCACTTACCCTTGTTAGCCTCACTCTCTTAATAATCAATTAATAAATACAAATATTAAATTAAATTAATAAAATCATGAGAATTCCTCAAACTAAGGAGTCTAGTTTTGAATGAAAGATTCTCTCCAACTAGCTCTCATAAATTAGTGTGTAAATTGAGAAAATGTCTCAACCAAGTGAGTCTAAGATATACACACTATCTTAAGACCACTTGCTCATGTATTTAAATGTACTATTAAATTATTTGAATAAGAGAGAATTACATGAGCATGAGAGACCACATGATGGCTCTCTGCATTTTCCGCCAGTTTATTGTTTGTGAGTTAATTTGTTGTACATATGGTTTTATGGCTTTGTGATATGGATGTGTGATTCTTCTTCAACCTCGTGGATAGACAATTTTTTCCTTGCACCAACTCAATGGCCACAACATAAGATTTAGCTGGATCACATTGTTTCAAATCAAGAAGCATAGATTGGCTCGCGAGCTTAATATTTTCAGAGTATAGTTTTCAATCTTTGGTGTTGCTCTACTACCAGTAGGCCTAGACACTACCCAGATGGAGTCATGCAGGAATAGAAGCATTGCTCCATTACCAATGATCCTGGACAATACCCTGGTGAAGTTTCCTGCTTCACCTCTTTGCACAAGAAGCCTTTCTCTTCTTTCTCCTATGTTATTATTTAAAGAGAACTGTGTATAGGAACTTATTTATTTTTGGGGCAGAAGAGGGATCTCGAATTATTAAGAGCAAGAGAGGTTGTTGCTTCATAGAAGCATGTAAATACCTCTGTTTAGGTTTTCTCATTTAGATTTTCCCCTTCTCTTCTTCTACTAGTTGGATAAGATTGAACACACCAAAGAAGAAAACTGAGTGTAGGAATGAGGTTTACCACTTTGGACACAATTTCATGGTCTGAGAAAAGCTCTCATTACAGACAGATCATATTTTCCATCAAGAATTCATTGGCCAAAAGTTAGAATGAAACAAAAGGAAGACAGACAAGGGACTTAGCCAAATGCTACAGTGTCACAACATTCTTTGAATTTTAGTGACATACACATCTAGAATCTAGAACCCAGTGATGCACAAAACTTGCTTACCTAAGCAAAAAACAACATAAAACAAAATAAAACAAAACAACAAACAATTAAAATACTATGTACATAGCACGGGGTGGGCCTCGGATCTCATTAAAAATACCATTTTAAGTCTAGGCCATTAATAGGGAGAGTGTCAATCTTTCAGTGAGGTGATTGAAGATGATACGTGTGTTGTCCAAGCTTCTCATGAACTATGAATGGACTGATCCATAGGGATTGAAACTTCATGTGTTTGCATTTGTTCTCATGGGTTTTTCCTGACGTTAAGAATAAGTCACCCACTAATCTGAAAATCACTCTTGAGTGATCTCAGTTAAAGAATTATTGAATGAAGGTATTATAGACTCATGTGCTGGTGTGTGTGTCTATGTTATTTTAGGCAACGGATCGATCAGATTGAAAAATACACAGGCACTGGAAAATGGAAAACAGTAAGAGAAACGATGTAAGCAAATACAATAACACAACAAATTAATAAGGAGTTCACCCTATCCTCTAGGGTTACATCTCCAGTCCAGCTTTCGGTGGTGGCCTTCTTTTATTGTGTATTTAAAGCAGAGATTTACAATGAGGAGCTCGACTTGAGTCTCCTGAAACAAAAATGATGCTTGGCAGGGTGGTTCTTAGATTCCCCAAGCCACTAGAGTGCATAGACTCTTTTCCTCTCCAAGTCTTGACCTCTTTGGTCTTTAATGGAAGGAGCCCAATGTGATGCTCAATTCCCGACAGTTCCTCTCTGGGATTGCTTAAACCTCTCAAGCTTTCTGTCTGCTCGATGCTGCCTTAGGCTGCAGGTTAGCTTGACCCTCTGTCTTTCTGCTTATTGCTTCACTATCTCTTCTTTTCTATGTCTTCACTCTCTTCTCGTCTCGGTGTCTTTTGTTCTGTTTGTTCATGGCTTAAAGCCAATTTGTCTCACGACTATGTGATTCCTCTTCTGCCCCGTCGGATCACCTGTTGTTTCTTGCTTGGAGTTTCCTATCTCTACGTCATCGTTAACGGCTCACAGGGAGTGGCCACTTGTCCTCTCACGAACTATGCCAACTCTTCCTCATTGGTTTGGCTTTCTCAATTATGTTATGCAATGACTCACCCGCCAAATCAGCGGTCAAATACGACCTCAAACTCTTATGTGTTGTGGCTTAATCCCCTGTCAAATTCAATTTCTCCATTGGGCATGATCTCCGCCATAAGATCTAGAGCCTCCAGATCCTATGCCATTCGCTCATTTCACGCGGTTGACCTGCTAAACCATTAGCACATGATGATTGGTGGTTTTCTCTCTCATCTACCTACCACGCGTCGAGCGCTGAATGGAATTGCTCGTTTTTCTCCAAATCTGCTTACCACCCAAGGGTGCCCCTGATATACCGTTGGTTTTGGAGCATGGGTCCCGCCTTTCACCTTAGCGCTTTCCCCATGGTTTCTTGGCTTCCATGCGACTGAGCGCTTCAGGGCTCTTTCCTTCTTGAGGAGTTTTTCCCAGCGATGCGTGATTATTAGAAATGCCATGTATTTCCCATCCTGGCTTCCCAAGTGCAAGTTTTGCCTCCTGTACGGTCTCCATGGGCCTCGGTCAACGTGCTTTGACTGAGGTCCTCGTCGTTACTCGTTGGTTGCAAATTGCCAATGTCAAAGGTCTTCCCGATTGCTCTTTGTTCACAAATTCGAAGTCTGTCCCATTTTTATATAGTCATGGCATCTTGATTATTTTTCATGGATCCTATTCGGATCATGGCCTTCCCACTGAAAAAGCTTTTGGACCACCAAAAGTTGGTTTTCAAGCATCGACTAAGTGAGGGTACAATTGTCTCACTTGTCCAATCTCTATCCACTTTGCACTGCTCGGCTTTGAACCCTTGAGCCCAATTCTGAGGTACTCAGCATCTCCTCTACACATCATCCTCACCTTCCTGTCCAGAATTGTGTCTTCCTGCAATTCATTAAGGTATTCAAGTAGCAGGTCATCAATAGAAGGCAATTGACTCTGCTCTTCAGGATCCTCAATTAGTGAGGGTTCAAACAATCTCAAGTAGTCTTCATTCATAACTAAGTAGATGTGCATGTAAGCTGGTAGGTCAAGGCGAAAAGCATTTTCACCAATCTTCTCAAGTATTTTGAAAGGTCCATACCTAATAGGCTTTAGCATTTTACCTTCACCTTGCATCTTGTCCTTGCTAATGTATAGCTAGACTTGGTCACCAACTTGGAAACTATGCTCCATCTAATGCTTGTCATGCCTTGCCTTGCATTTGGGTTGGCTCCTTTCCAGATGTTCCTATATTGCCTGGTGGATCTCTTGGATTTGTTCAATGAACCTAGTTGCCCTGTCCACATCACTGTGTCCATCAACTGTGGTATCTTTACCAAAGACAAAATCCAAAGGAGACCTTGGTGTGAAACCATAACAGGTCTCAAAAGGAGATCTCTGTGTAGAAGAATGTTTTTCTCTGTTGTAAGCATGCTACACATAACACAAATGTTCATCCCAAAGCTTAGGATGTTTGCTACAATATCCTCTGAGTAACTAGATCACTATCCTGTTAACTACTTCTGTTTATCCATCAGTTTGTGGATGAAAAGATGTTCTTTTCTTTAGTTTGGTGTCCATTAGTTCCCACAGACTCGACCAAAACTTCCCCATAAATTGGGTGTCTCGATCAGATACAATGGAACTAGGTAGTCCAAAATGAACCCACACATGTTCAAAGAACAGTTTTGCAGTTTTTTTAGCTGTAATATGTTTATTACAAGGTATCAAATACACATTTTGCTGAACCTATCCACAACAACATATAGATAATCATGACCTTTCCTAGATTTAGGCAGTTCTCCAACAAAATCCACGGAAACACTTTCCCAAGGGTGAGAAGGAACTGGCAATGGAGTGTACAAGCTTAGTTTTCTATTGTTGGGCTTGCTTTTAGCACACATAGTACACCCTCTTACATATCTAGAAACTTCTCATTCATTTTTGGCCAATAACAAAATCTTTGCAGTTGTGCAACTGTTTTACTTACCCCAAAGTGACCTGATATCAGAGAAGTGTATGCTTCTCTAATTATATTTACTCTCTCAGTTTGTGGAATGCATAACTTCCCACAATGGTATAAGAGTCGGTCCTTTACTTGATAATCCAATTCTTCTACTCGTTTTCCCTGACTTAAAGTTGCATATACATCTTTAAAGTCTATATCTTGAGCATATTGTTCAATGTAGATTTCATGTAGCACATCATTATGCTTAAGTATAGTAGATGCATTTATAATAGGTCTAGATAACATATCTGCAACTTTATTGTGTATGCTCTTTTTATATTTGATGACTAAATGAAACTGTTGTAGAAAACCCATCCATCTATAGTGTCTTGATTGCTGCAACTTAGTTTGGGAGT